>VDFB02232844.1:0-12654 GCA_007258455.2 Sequoia sempervirens
CTTTCTCTAAATTTCTTATAGGAGATATTGGTATATCCTTGAAATCTTTATAATCCAACTCATTGCACTGATCCTCCATCAAAGAATCATCACCAACAAAAACCTCAGAGTCTGCCTGGATATGATTTGCCAAAACCAAATCCTCTACAGGGTGCATCCAGCTATACTGATCCTTCCGAGCTTCCAAGGGAATTTCCTCCTTCTGCCTAGACTCTGGAATACCGACGATACCCAAAGTAGCATTGGCCGAACCACAAGCCTTTAAATCCACATTCTCCAAAACGAGTGAGCCATTGTTAAGTATTGTAGCCTCTAGCCTTGGACAAAAAACATTCTCACTTCTAATTTCTTCCAAGCCCACAGTCATCCCCAAAGCCGCATCCAATGTAGAACCTTCCACAGGCCCCATAACTGGCTTCGTAGAGCTAACCTCCGAGAGAAAGTTAGGATTTGAGCCCAAGGAAAACCCAATATTTGCTCCCGTAAAAATGGCGTCTATTTCAGCTTTCAAAAAACCCTGGCTTTCATCTGCCTTCGAATTGGAGAAACCCCAAGCATCACCCAACATCCCTTGCAGAGAGTCATCGCTTGCAAGAACCCTAACCTCTGAAAGCTTAATAATTTCCTCCGACAAGGAGTTTTGAGCTAGATCTTTTCCTTTATCATTTAAAATGCAACCATTATAGGAGACAGACTTTCCGACACAACTCAAACATTCAAAAGGGTTTTCCACAACTTCTAACTTCTGACGCCAAATTCCTTCTCCTGTGTGTAACTCAATAGTTTCAGGTAAAGTGTGGATCCCTTGTCTCATCACACAAATCTTAGGGAAGATACTAAAGTCAAATCTATCCACCGACTCAGATTTTACAAAGCTTCCTAACCTACTTCCTATCCTTCTCAAGGTTTCCTTGTCCCAATATTCATGAGGGAGGTTTTTCAGTTTTATCCAAACCGGGATTTCCGCAAGGAAAGTCTCATTAGGATTAAAGTTCGGGGTCCAATCTTTAATAAGAAACCCTAAACCATCCATTTCAAAAGGGCCACTTTCAATGATCCAGTCTTTGTCTTTCGCTGATTTACAAATCACCAAATAAAAGCCATTCTCCAAGGTTTTCAGATCACATTCTTTCCCCCAGGTTTGATCACACCAAGCCCTTATTTTTGCAAAAGCCGGCCATTCCCCCCCCATTTCATAAAAAAGGCTTTTGCTTTTAGAAACCTAATCGTATCACTCCATTCACTATTATCTAAGAGCAGTGAGGTTAAAGTTGAAATAGAGATATTCGGAGATACGACTTGAGCCACCATGTCTGTTTGAAACCCCGGTCTCCAAAACTTTCTTTCCACTCTTAAAGGGAATCCACCTTTTCCGCTAAATTCCATGACCTGAACTTCTCCCCTTGCTTAGGCTGAAGCCCCTCATTCCGTCCAACTTTGTAACGAAGCCCAGCCCTGAAATCCATGTTCACTGGAGCCTGCCAAGCCTGGTTTTTGCCAACCCATCTGGAATTCTGAGGATTCTAGTTCCACCACCTATTGAAGGGCCAATGAGCCTGATTCCTTGTGCTGTAAGCTAGATCTCTATGGCGAAACCCTAAACTCTCGCGCTCACGCCATTCAAACATGTATTAGTTATTTCTACAACAACTATACAGGCCTCCTATTGCTCCAATGACAATAATTAAATTATTCATCTTGATCTAATTATCCTATTTAATTAAATAATTAATTTTATTTGATTAAATCTCTAAAGTCTATCTATTAAATTAAATAAACTAAAACCTTATTTAATTTAATCTCGAATCATCTCTTTTAATTAAAAAAATCAAAAAACCTTTATTTAATTAATCTCTTATCATATTCCTTTCATATTTTATTTAAATAAATCCACAAATTCCCAGTCAAATGGGTCACATCGATACAACCCCCTTTATTAAATTATTTAGCGTTGATTTAATCTCATATCATGTCCCACATCCTCTAGCTACCACCACTTGCACATGAAAATAGATTTAGTTGATTTATTAAATCTCTATTTTCCTCAACAAGGAATCTTTTAAGGAATATTCCCCAAATTTGAATTCAAAATCTAAGCTGACATGTACATCCAATAAGGAATTTACTCTCTCTTACATGTCCTTTTCCTTGAGCCAAGTGGCATTCAATGTATTTTTTCCTTCCCTCTTGCATGTCATTTCAACAAAATTCAAAATTCAAAAATAGGCATTTATTAGCACAATCCTCAAAACTTGCACATCCTCCATCCACTCATAGGTTGAAAAATGGCATCTTTCCATTGGTTGAATGTTAGTCCCACATTTCTCTATTTTGGACATTCATCCTTCAATCTCATCTATAAATAAGAGGCTTCATTCCTCACTTGATCATCCACAAATTAGGCAAAGTTACTATGCTCAAATATTTAGCCATTTCCATCCAATATCAATGAATCATAGCTAGGTTATGCAGGGTTTTCCATTGGAGCACTCATCAAGCATCAACAAAGTGGATCACTCATCAGCATTTATCAACATTGCATCATAGGAATTGGGAAAGGGCCAATTTTCACATCAAATTGGCACCAATTCCCCCATGGGATCATGAGTTTACTAGTTTAATTAGGATTCAATCTCTATTTTGTTATTTTCATTGTGTTCCTCATTGTTTTTTTTCCTAATTTGAAATTGGTAAATGGATTTCATGGGAATCCTTATTTCTTGCTTGCATTACCTAATCTAATGTGTTTTCTTATTGTTTTGCAGGTATTAGAGTTAGTTCATTATAGTTATACCACCACTGCCTCCCATAGTGATGGCTTTCTTCAATGTAGAGCCACCAATTCATCTTTTTGTGTATAATGATCTATCAAAAAATCTTGACAAGTTGTGTCCTAAATACTATCTTCACAGAGATGTAGAGGAACATATTAATATCTTTGGGGATACATGTTTTAGAGTAAGGATTCAACATGAAGATATAGTGTGTAGGTTGTTTCCATATATAGCTTATGTGATGAATTTTACCAATGGTATATTGACCTACCTCATAACTCAGTTAGATCATGGCAAGATATAGAAAGCCAATTTTTGACCAAATTTAGAACACTGATTGATGCCGCCTTGTTATATCATCAATTTGCTTAAATCAAAAGGTTTGATGGAGAACCTATAACTACTTTTAATGACAAGTTCCAAAAGGCTTATTCTAGGTTACATGCACCTTATGTAGTGGATAATTTTTCTACTATTGCGGTTTATTATATAGCAGTAGATCCTTTAACTACTATGTTTGTGAAGCAAAGGGAAAATCCCCCCACTACTTTACCCAAAGCCTATGCAGAAGCCATAAGTGTAAATTTAGAAATGAAACACCTTGGAAGTGGATCATCTACAAATGGTGGAAATGGATTAAATAATTATCCTATCCTGAATGTGAATGGAGTCTCTTTAAATCATCCAATGACTCCTAATACTTTTTCTTCAGTGGTTCAAAATGGGACATTTCCTTAGAATAATTTCTTTCAACCAATAAATAGTCAAGCTTTAGTCCCTCACCCTAGTCCAGCTATCATAGAGCTGCATCCTAATGGAAATGATTTCTTCTCACAAATTCAAGAAAGTCAAAATGTTAAAATTCTATATGATAAATGTTGATGGGTGTTTTTTCACTTTGTCACACATAGACAATACACAAGTGCAATGTCTCTCTTGAAAGCTAATTTCTACAACTATGTTTTATAAATCACCCCAAGGTCTCTCAGGTGTTAGGTCATGACTAAGCTTGGATAGTTCAATTGGTTGATATGATTTGATGGTAATCACAAAGGGAATTTATGGTCACTAATTATGGAGGGAATTGGATTTGTAAAAGGAGTTTTGTTAAATTCTAAAAATGAAGAACAACTGCTACGAGTTTAGGACATCAAGCTAGAACTCCTAATAATCATAAAATTTGGCTTTGAGATGATGCTATAAATTTGTATTTAATTCAACTTTAAAGAAAGGTCAAAAGGAAAAAGGGATAAGAATTTTCCTAGACTTGCAACTAATGTTGAACAGTAACAATGGAGGATGCTACAGTGGACAACCTTCCTAAAACTAAGTTCCACTTAACCAAGATTAGCCTATAGTCTCATGAAACAAGTGCAATCTTCTAATGTCTATATATTTTCAACCATCCATTCACCATTAAAGAATGAAAAATGGATCAACATAAGTGCAATAATATAAACAATGCTCAAACTAACTTTACACTATTGTTTATCATCAATAGACATCAAAAAGTATGAGCATGGAAGATATCAACACCATAGAATTCTTCACCATTAAATTCCAACATGAAATAACAACTAAAAGCAACTTAAAACTAGAATGACAAAGTTAAAATCTAAGATTGGGAGAATGAATCATGCACACATGAGAAGAAAACACAAGAATCCATCAAACAATGCTATTCTCATTAACTTTTTGCAGCATGCCTTTACACAACAACTCATCTCTCTCCTTGAAAATGAGAGGATGCCCCTATTTATAGCTTTCCAAAAGAAAAATGAATGGACAAGATTCATTTACATTGTGTGGCTCAGATTCATTTTACATTAGGGTTTCATATACCCCAAAATATATGACATACAAAATACATTCTTGTCTTTTTCCCTATTTTGTCATTTAGTGGCCATGACACTGTAGTAGTTTTTTCTTCTACTGGTCGTCATCCTTTATAGTTATTTTGATAGGTATTCATCATCTATGATGGGATTTCCATCCTCTTTTTGAGCATTTGCATACTCAATGAATTTTCCAAACATAGCTATAAGCTTCTTTTCATCAGAGAGCTCAGATTTGAGGATCTAGAAGGACATCCTCTTTATTCTTTTGATGATTTATTGTTGATTCTCTACATAATTTGAAGCAACATCAATCATCTTCTCTATCCACATGAAATCACTTGCAAAAAAATCCATAAATTTTGGTGAAAGCGTATCACCAGCTCCTTGCTCCATTTTCTTACAGAAAAAAGGCTTGATCTTCTCCCAATCTATCTCCAAGCCAAGCATCTCAAAATTGGTCATCTTCAAATATTCAACACTATCTACCTAATGCTTGGAAGACCACTCATGATCAACTTCAAGGTCACATAAAACCTTTTCTAGAACTTCTTTTCTATAATCCAGATTTATTAACCATGTTTCCACCAGCCAATGGTCTTGCTTCATGATTTATAGCTCCTTTTCCCAGATATCTTGAGAAAGGTTAAGGATACACTCCAACTTAGGATAAGTGATCCTGTATGTTTCTAGGAACTCCTTTTCCTAAGATTTGATACATGTTGTATATAGTGATTGCATGTTCAATCCCTTTATTATCACTAGATACCACCTTATTGAACCATTCAATCATGGACTTGGTCCAAATTTTCCTTTTCTCCATTTTACTAATATCTTCTTTTGATAGCAAGGAGGGCAGCACCGACGATTTTACTAGAGTCTCTTCTTTTGTAGATGTCCATTGTTGGATACAAGTGGTGAGATCCACTACTTGTGCTTTCAACTCTTCTTTTGTTGATTGATCCATATTCATTTGTTGCATGATGGTGGCTATTGACCCTTGAAATTCATCTATCTTTTGTTCCTCGGTCTCTAGGCCTAGATTGATCATGGATATGTTGTAGCTTTGACCTTGCATGACAACTATATCTTTGTCTATCACAGGGGTAGAAATTTGTATCATCTAGGACCCAGAGGCATCCATTGTAATGTGAGAGCAAACCTTGGGCTTCTTTTCTTTCCTAGTTTTCATTTGTTCCCTAGCTATTATTGCATCAAGCCTTTCCTTTGGGTCAACGACCACAGGAGCCTTCTTTTTCAATTGTCACTCCAACTAGTTAGGAATCTCAGCTTGAGCCTTTGGTGATTCATGATCAGCTTCCTCTTCCTATTTGAGGCTACTCCTCTTCATCACCTAGAGCTTCTTGATCATTCTTTTCCTCTTCATCTAATCCTTCTATTTGTATAGACTTCCCTTTGTATATCCTTCCCTTTGTATGGCTTCATAGAAGCTATATTCTCCTTAGTGATGCCTTCTCGGGGGGATCTCTTTTCTTGTTCAATTTCAACATTGCATTCAGACCCAAGGCTCTTTTCTAGTGCATCTTCTCCCTTTTTTATCTTTCTCCTTTTCTTCCTCATTTTTGGGAGGTAATTCCTCTTCTCACATCAGGCCCTTTTTTTGGATGATTAGTGGAGAATATTCAAGTATCTTTGTACCTATGTCAATGTCTATCTTCTTTTCAAAATAGTGTTATTCAATATTAGCCTTCTCACTTACATCTTTGTGTTGCTAGGGAATTTCTTCATCTAGCTCTTGATCGGATGTCTCTATAACATGGCACACATTAAGAGCCTTAGTGTCCTCTTCTGAAGTCTATGATTTCTCTTTATCGGAAGCCACCTTGTCTAGGTTTATATTCAATACTCCTTCTAGGTGTTCAAATTAATCGTCATGATCAAAATCTTTGGGCTCTTTGGCCATACCTTTTGCAAACTCTCTTTGTTGCTCTATGTGGCTCTTTTCATCTCTTCTAAAATTTGTATCAAGGATTCCATTTTAGGTGGCTCTATAGGTGGTAGGGGAAGAGGTAGGGAAACAATAATTTTGGGAATTAAAGCCTAGACCTTGGGGTGAAATATTACCCTAGAGAGTTCATCGGGCATTTTTCCATATAAGCCATAAAGGCATGCAACAAAATGAGAAGTGGCATGGTAACCTTGGATATTGTGGGAAATGGAGTAGAGAAAGTAGGTAGTGGAGGAGAGAGTGAAGAAGACAATAGTGGGGATGTAATAGAAGAGGAGGAGTCAAGTATCATCACTAGATCTGTCAGCGAGGTGGAGGCAAGGTGGACTAAGATGTCCATGGCTGGTGGAGATGAAACAAACAAATCCAGAGAAGAAGGCAGTGAAGGAGTGGAATGGTGTAGTGGCAGCGAGAGTGGATGTGGTAGGTGGTGAGTGCAACTACTTGGTTTCTTCTCCTTCCTTGTGTTGAGGATCCTCCTTTATGGTGGGAATTTTGAGCAAAAATTTCCCTATTTTCTTTGCTCTTTTAGATTATTGCCCCTTAGTGGAATTTCTAGAGTACACCTTTTGTTTTGACTTTTTCTCAAGTGCATCCTTTCTTTTCTTCAACCTTATTGATGGTGGAGAATTGGGAGATTCTTCTGATGGGATGGAAACTATGCCACTATCAATTTCATTGTCAATCTCATCCTCAAGCTCACCATAAGTCAATTCAGCACCGTTCTCTTTAAGTTGGGTAATTTGTGCATCTACCCACTATCTTGTTCTATTTTCAATGAGTCAGGTCAATATATCAAGGTTAGTGACCTCCTCTTCATTCCAATCTATTTCAGGCAAGAGCAAGTTGGCCATGACATTATATCTATCATCAATGATATTGTCATCTTCCTCCTCTACTTGATTAGGCACGCGGAAAAGATTTTTTGACTTCATGAACTAGGTTTTCATTCTCATATAGAGCCTCATTCACACTTCTTTATCATCTCCACAGTTGGCCCATAAGTCTTTGACTTGAGGTTAATGGGAATATTGTCTTCCAACCCATTTCTTCAACTTTTGATAAGGGTCCATCCTTCCTTGGTCCATGTGGAGATCCAAGTTATACTCCACCAGCTCTTTCTTTGGATACTCTGCATATTGGGTGTTGGGGTAGGAGTACATTTTCTACCCAAAAGTTAGGGGATATGGAATCCTAGCTCAATGTTTATCACTCAACAATGTATGGGAATTTTGTAGCTACCAAGTAACTTCTAGCAAGATGAGGCAATCATTGGGGTAGAAAGGCAATTGGTAGGGCTTCCCTGAGATCCCTTCTACTCTGATATATGTGAACTCTGGGAGCTGTATAAATAGATACCCAAACTACTTGATGAAGGCCCCTGTGTTGTGTGATACTCTTCTTTCAAAATATCCTCCCAAGAGTCTGATTATGTGTGCAATGAAGGAATCATTTACCCTTCTATATTATTTCTTGAAGTTTCTTTATTGTAGTTGAGGATAGTAATCATAGACTTTGAGCTCTCCTTTCTTTGTTCCTAGTGGGAATGCACTGAATAATCCTTTGTATGGGAACTTCTCTGCTAGGAGGTATACCAAATAGGATGTCATATAAAAATTGGAGGTCTTCTTCATGGCCATGAGTTGGTCGTGAATGTTTTCACTGATCATTTTAGCTGAATGGAACTTGGTCTCCTCTTGGATGATCTCCTCGATGAAGTAGAACATCCATTCCTCAAAGAATGCAGTAGTTGGTAGGCCCATTACTATGGTTGATAGAGTAACTAGATCATGGTAATCTTCAAAGAAATCACTTTTGAACAACTCCTGGGGTACTTTTTTGGCACTACCCCTCTTTTCTTTCAACCAATGTTGGTTGATTATTCTTTTCCACCCAAGAGGGTCCTATTTCCACATATTTTCAAAAAATTCCTTCTTAGTTTCAACCATTGGATCAAATGTGGGGATGTGGAATGTATTGTCAATAGATCTAGCAAACAAGTCTACCAATACCCTTCCATCCTTATCAATAATCTTCCTATTGGAATGATAACATTCTCGATAGGTCATGACTAGCTCTAGGGCAATTAATACGAGAGGAAAGCTGACCACCATGGTGAGACCACTTGTCCTAATCTTGCATGCATTTTCTGTGGTAGGGTTAACCATTACCCTTTTCCTGAACTCATCAATATCCACATGCCCTAGGTTTGTATCTGATACTATGTCTGAGGTGGAGGAGATCTTGGAAGTACACTCTATTTTGTGAAACTGATACTTAATTTGGTCTTTTTCTTCTTTTCCTCTTGGCATGCGAGTGGGATTCTTCCCTTTGTTAGCTCTCTCAACAGACCTCCCTGATGGTCTCACAGTAGGTTCTATAAATCCTCCATGCAAAATATGTACTAAGTGTGTTTACACATAAATTAGGGTGAGCATTAATCAGATCTTGCAAATCAAGTGTTAGATCCATTAATACATTCTTAAAAGATCATAAAATTTATCATTGTTCAACATTCAGAGTTCATTTGGATCATTTACCTAAATAGAGGATGAGGGATGCAAGTTTCCCCTAGGCAGAAGCTATTAGGATGAAGGAAGTGAGAAGATGGCTATAGGGCCATGGAGACCTGCAGACGGCCACCCACAATAAAAATTTTGCATGGTTGACTTGGTGATCAAATATCTTGTAAGATGATTAGGCACGTGTGAAATTGACCAATGAGGACCTAATGTCATTAGGTTAGGCTTTGATGCATTTGTGGGTTTAGGATGTGTGAGTGCCATAAGGTTGAAAGACGTTTGCAGTTCAGTCATTAAATAACAATGTTTAGGGGATGATGACTTGCATGCAGAGTTCCACATTGTGGGACCCGTAGAAGACTTAGATGCTCAACATCATGCCTTCAAGTTTAAACATTTTTTGAAATACATAAGGAGATCATCAGGCCACCCTGAGGTATTCACCATTAATAAATGGCTTTGAAGGGGTGGCTATCCACATGCAGTGATCTGCATGGGTAGTGTTGATGGTGTTTTCTACACAACAACAACTCAGACAGAATATGGAAATCCTATCTCTCTTGAAAGGTAAATCTCTATCAGCAAGCCTCAAGATATACCAACCCCAAGGTCTCTAATGTCAAGTCTTGACAATGCATAAACAACACAAATAATCTATGAAAATGTTGGTAAACACAAAGGGACCTTACAACAAGCAAATACTAAATCATCAAACTTATCAGATCTAGCAATATGATGATACTTCAAATCCTAAATCTAACCCAAATAATAAAAGAAATAGCAAAAGATAAGGGTTTCAAAGATACTTCTATATTAACACTAATACTAAGGTTAATAGTGCAGATGACAAAATATTTTGAAATGGACCAATCCCTTAGAAACTAATTCACCTTGACGGGGATAAAATCTACAATCTTATAGAAATAGTGCAATCTTCTAAAGGCACGTAAGGTTTTTAGATCATGAAAATTCATCCAAAACAATGCTAATGAAATTGAAATGAACAAGCATTCACAAATGAACTAAACTGTGAATATCAAAGTCCAGGCTAACTTTGCAAAGCAACCAACAATCAGCTAGCTGCAAAAAGTATGGACTAGAGATTGTCGCAACACTTCAAGCATCAAATCATAAACACCATTAAGTCATCTAACATTAAATCTAACATATATCAACTAAGCTTAAGCAATTTCAAAAGATAGAATCACAAGAAGGACACCAAATGACAATATTGCCTTTACTTACATTAAATCATCTAAAGTAGCAAAAATTCTAGTCTTTTGTTACAACACTTGCTTGGAAATAACCTAACTACTAACTTCTTCCTCTAATGCTTAATTCACTCCAATGTAAAACTATCTAGCCCTTTCAAATGAGGTAATATCCCTATTTATAGAGATTACATCTTATGTTGGCCCAAATAGGGTTACAAAACAATAGGCCCTAAAAAAAACAAGTCGGCCAAGAAGACTTCAAAATAAATTAAAATGTGCATTAAATGCATGAGCTCCATCCAGGCCAGCCTGGGATCTCCAACATGACTCAATCGAATGTATGTGAAAGATGAAGAGGAATAATGGGGAAGCACAAATTCTGATGAGGCATTACATTAACTGCTCTCCCCTTTGTCCCTATCTTGTTACACTTTATCCTGTACAATCAAAAATACCTTCTCCAAGTCGGCTATAGGTGGAATAACTAACACCTTAATTTTCCTTTCAATAGATTTGATGTCCTCTCTTAACTATTTAAAGACTTTGACCTAATCCAACTTTAGGGTTTGATAATTATCCATCACTGCAATGTATGTGGCTACATCATCTAACTGGTGTTTGGTGATTGGGTCCTCATTGAATGGAAAATATACATCATGCCACCATTTTCTCAACTGCTCCAAGTTCAAATGTTTTAGTGCAAACCCTTTTCTACCTGTCATAACTTTGAAGAAGGAAATGCACTTGTTGTAGATTTCAGTTAGGGTATCCTCAATTTTCTTTCCTTGCTTATTTACTTTCTTCAAAACCCTTTGCCTTAATTGCAAAACTTCAGACCATTCCAAGGGTTCTACAACTTTGGAAGAAGGAAGAATTCCATCACTTATCAGCTTATCTTCAATATATTCCATGATGGTTTTGGTCTTCTGCAACAAGAGATCAACATCCTCCTTATCTTGAGCTAGCACATTCTTCAACCACTCTATTGATCTTATAGCATCTCCACTGGTTGAAAGGATATCTTTGATGGCATTATCTCCTTTGGCTTCCACTCCCTACAACTAGTTCAGTGTGGCATGTGTAGTGGTTTTCATCTTCTCCAACTCAGTTATTGTCTCTTGTGGTAGAAAACTTGTAGCAGATGATGAGGAGCTGATGGATTGCAAGAGTTTCATCAAATCCTATAGATACCTCTTCAATTTGTCATTCTCCTTCTTTAAATCCTTCTTAGCTTGCACTTCTTTCTTTAATTTACTCAAAATAGCAACACTAAATCCTTCAAATTCTTCAACTTCTTGCATCATGGAGGTGGGTCCCAAGCTGATAGTTTGCACATTGTAATCTCTACCAGTCACTTCATCTCTATTCTTATCTGGTACAGGAGTGGCAATGTGGATCACCCTATTATTAGCTTCATCCCTCTCAATCTTGGAGATAACCCTAGCTTTCTTCTTTTCTTTTCCTTTTACTATGTTTGTCAGTAATTCATCCTAGTTGGGAGGAGTATCATCCACCATAATTTGTTTAATTTTTAATTCCTTATCCAGCCAAGTAGGAACAGTGGAATCTGATTGCACATCACCTTGTCCAACCACATCCTATTGAATCTAAGAGAAATCCTCATTTAGATTTTTCTTTTTCAGGAATCTCTTCAGTCTTATCTTCAATTCCCTTATCATGTTCTTCTTCATGCACTGGTGAAGGGGTCTTTATTAGCACTTCCTCTCTCTACGGAGGTATATCTTCTTCATTGCCTTTGGGGGAATCCTCATAAGTCACCAGAGGTGACTACAATATCTTCTCTATTTCTGCCTCTATATTGTAGAGTTCACCTTCTCAAAATTCTTCTTCTCCTTGATCCTGATGATCCTTTGTATCCTTGGATTCACTTGGTACATTATGAGTTTCATGAGAAGGAGGGATATTATCATGTTCTGTGGAAGGGATAGCTAAAGGAGCACTTTTATTTGGCACACCATCCTTGGGAGAGGGATTTCTTGATCTTCTTTTGTACACCTATGTTTTCTCTCCCAAACTTTCCATACTACTGGTGGGCCAGCTTCATCCCCCACCTTGGAAGATTCCCTCTTCTTCTTAGACAATCTCACTATTCTTCTTCTCTTAGGCACAAAAGCACTACCTTTGTTTCCCTCTTCCTCAACTTCTTCCTTCGTAGATTTCTTTGTCTTTGAAATATGTTTTCTTTTCTTGGCGATAGGTCTTCTTTGCTTCTCTCCTTCTTCCATTTGAACATCCTTAACCTTTATCTTGAAAGGAGAACTTACCTTAGCCTTACCCTTAGGGTCCTGCTTAATTGACTCTTTAGAAGTGGAATGAGAC
>VDFB02232845.1:0-15826 GCA_007258455.2 Sequoia sempervirens
CTGCTAGTGTAAATAGGGGTTGAGGGGTGAGAGAACCCCAAGTGGGAACTCATGGTTTTCCTTGGATGTGTTCCTAACCTACTCCCCCACATATGAGAACCACACTTGTTGGTTCATAGTGCATACCCACTTCTTGATGTTTATAACCCATGGGTAAAGGATGGAATTAATTGGGCCATATTGACTTCAGATTCTGGATACTTCAGTAATGCAGGGCATTGATACTATGTGGAAGAGTCCACCATGATATTGTGCACTATCATATTTATGTGGTCAGGGACCACCAGTTATCTCATGCTATTATACTCATGTGGTTCGAGAACCACCATTCCCCTTCTCCCCTTAGGTGACTTTTATCAAAGTCACATGGTGCTCGTAATGTGAAAATTTTATTGTCGAGATATGAATTATTGAAAATTTCCCAATTGAGGTTTTATTTTATTATATGCCAGCAGTGTTAATTTTTACCTTTCTTTTATTTGGGGGTATTTAGCCTTTTGATTTTTGATTTTTTATTTTTTGTAGTACATTGCCTCAATGAAGCATTTAATTTCTATTTTATTTTTATTTTATTTTTAATTAAGATGGGGATGTTGAAATCTTGGTGCAATTGTTTTTTTTTTTTTCTCTTGAAGTTATAATTTTCTATTTATTGAAGCATTGGTTTATGATTTTACGTTTCTCAGTTTTGAGGCTTCTCATTGTTTGCTAAGCTATGCTTTGGAAATTATGGGCGTAATGTATGACTATCACCAGCCAAAAGCGCCATATCCGGAGGGTTCCACTGGCGGAGTTGTATAGGGGGAGTAGATGCATTGGGGAATTCTGAATTATTTGAAAGGGGTTACAAATGGGACCGGTATGGGACGGTCATTAATCCATTCTTCCCCTAGTACTATGATTATTCTTTTTGTGTCTTCCTCTTGGAGGATAACCCCCTTACACAAACAAGGGAACGTACCTAGGAGATATATGGAAGGGTCCTTAGAGAAGGGCCTTGAGACCATCTTTCCTTATGGCTATGGTAACCAGGAATCTCCATCCTTGTAAACCCCATTATGTGAGCCTTGTGATGTGAATTATGTGTAAATTGTTGTAATGTATGGGTAAATTTGTAAATAAATGGCATGTAGAAATACTTGTTTACTATGTGAGAAAGAAAGTGACAATAAAATTGGGACTATTGCTCTTGAGACATGAATTATATGGGAATGAAAATATTTTCTAACATCACAAGTGATGTTTATAATACAAAAAGGGAACCTTGAAGGGTGTCGAAGGATGTTAATGTGTTTAGATATATGTTGGTGTAATTTTTAATTGAGAATGTTAACTACATGGATGGCTTCTAACATTTGTTATATTATGACTATACCGAATAAATGATTTATGGCGAGAAATCATATTCTAAGTGTTTAGATGTTTGATTCATGGAAGGAATACCTTTAGTGTGTGTTTATAAGACAAGGTGACTAATAGGTTTAATAGAAATTACGTGCATTGCTATATATAAGATTATGTTTTAGACCCTACTTTGACTTCAGGAGGAGGAGGAAGTCTAAGCTAAGGGGAGGGGGATGTAAGACCCCACTTCACATGTGATTAATACCAAACATAATTTGTTATATTATTTCTTAAACTGATGAATAGATATATTGTGGTTGATAAATAAGGCGATCTTTTGGCAAAATCATTGTAATTCCATTTTGATATTTTGTTCTATTGTCACTACCAAGGTGTTATGCACTTGTAATTGTGGAATACGAATTGAAATTTTAAATGAAATTGTTGTCCAACTAAATCTTAGGATGTTCAGCTAGAAAATTTATATGATGTGTAATAGTTACTTATGATTGTGTTGGTAATGTGCAGGAAAACAACGGTGTCAGTATGAGAAGGAAAACCCACTAGGGGAAAACTAGAAGACGTCTTCAAGAAGATATAAATTTGACCCTTTTGGGGGCTTAGGAAGAAATAGAGTTGATATGTTGATTGGCTAGGTTTTGAGGGTTGATATTAAAAGACTAATTTATTTGTGGTTATAAGGGAATTTAATTGTGTGTCATTTGAGATGTAAGTTGGGGATTAAGGTTTAGAAACCATGATCTAAGTTGAAATTCAGATAGGTTCTTAAATGGGTCTTTAAAGTGGGTTGTTGGTCAATTTCCTTAGTTGGAATACATAAATATAACCTCTAGGGTCTATACCATAGTGGTAGGGGTCAAGTGGGAATGCAATAGTGTCCTTAGGACATGATGTAACCCCTGAAAAGTCCTCATATTGAAGAGTGACGAATTTTGATGGAAGGATGGGGTGGAAGGATCTAGAGGTTTGTCCAAATGCATGTCTTCATCTTTAATGAGGAAAATACCCTCATTGATGGAGAAAAGTACACTCCACACCTACCCATCTAAGAGTTGCAAGTTGAAACTCCTATATAGTTTGGAGAAGAAAAAGAGGGGGGTGTTACCCACTTCTCCTCTTGGAGAACTTGAGTGAAGAGGATAGAAAGAATGAGAAAAATGAGAGAAATCAATCTTTTGGAAAAATGAGGAGGAAGGTTGCTTTGGTTGGAGAGGAAGGATGGATACAAGATTTCAATCCCTTCATCTAAAAGAAAAGATAAGTTTTTCCTCTTTCATTTTTCCTTGTTTCTTAGTTGTAAGGAGGTGACTTATTGTATGAATCATGATTGGAAATAGAAAGTAGGGAACATAGATGCATGTAAATTGTGCTATGTTAGTTTTATCTCTTTGTAAAGATGAGAAAATACTCCATTTATCTTTGTGGAGCTGAAATATTTACTTGCTCGGGGGTATGGCTAGAGCCTACAAGGCTCCATGACGCCATTATGGTAGGGTGGAGAGCAAGGTTGGCTTCTTTGGCATGTAAAATCATTTGTACTCATTATTACTAAAATTTCTCAGATTTGAAGACTGAATTCCACTTCTTGTCCAAAAAAAAAGAGGAAAGAAAAGAAATTGTGAATTACCTTATACATAGAATGATATCTCATTTAGTTATTATAATTTGTCTTTGAAATGGTTGACCGGAAATTAAATATTTCTCTTATTATTGAAGTTGAATGAACTTTTGATAAAATTTGTTGGAAAGGAAACTTTAATTCCACACAGCTATAGGGAGAATGTGCCCATGATAACCACTGTGCGCCATGATTACTCGAGTAGAGAGTATGTAACCTATTAATTTATTTTCTAAAATGTAACACAAAGAAAAAAGAGATTCAGATAAAATACTAAACATTTTGTTTGACGAAATTTTGTAAGTCTGCACCTCGTTGCCATAAAAATAATAATTCTGCAATTTGTGTTGTTTTCTTTCTTTTGTAAATTGTATTCGATATAACCAGTACTTTTCCCTATTTCAGTGCCATAGAAGAACATACTACAGCTGAGGAACAATAGGGTGGGCATATACTTAAAAAGGAAAAATCGTATCTTCAAGTAAAGGAATGAATAAATAGATAAATAAGTTCACTAAATTTTGTCTTTATAAATACTTTATTTTCATAGGTTTTACAAATAAGTGTTGGTACATGAAGATCTAAAGAAAAGTAATTTGCTTTCAAATATACCTCTAAACCTCCAGCTTATGGATGTAAAACAAAAATATAACACATCTATTTTGGCTTGTATGCAAACTGCAAATTGAATATATTGCCCCTAGCAATTGTGTTCTCTGAAAACATTACAGGGCTTCTAATGTTGATACTGGAGAATACTTCACTACACCCAGGCTCAAGAAAAATTACCTGCTTTATAACTCCTTCCAGTAATACATGTGAGTCATCCGTCTTAAACACAAGCTTTTTCGCTTACCTATGATTCTCATAGCTGGGAAAGCTGTAAAAGCGATGAGTTCTTTTAAAATTTTAGATACCAATAAAATATCCACTTTATTTGATATATATTTCTTTTTTCAAGCCACTGACAGATTTCATGTTATGTAACGACCTAGTCTCGAGCCAAAATTGAGTGCACACCAGATGGTGGGGTGAATGTTTTGCCAGTCGAAATATTGGTTGCCATCCATTTGTCAATTTGTCAAACTCCCTATCTAATAACTATATACTTGCCGACTCCTTAAGGGCTCGGGCCGAATCTCTGCTGTTTTGTCTGTAATGTAGGCCATAACGAGTTGGTTCCATGGGATACAAGATAAGAAACTTCTCCAACGCCTTCCTCTATCACTAAAAATAAGGCCATCTCTCTCTCTCCATTCGATAGGAAAAACAAATATCACAAAAACAAACTCGGCTAAGCAAAACTAAAATCGCTTAACATGGTACCAATCTCTAACATGCTGCAAGTCCTATGCATTAATGAGAATGACTGAAAACTACCACGGGAGGGTCAGGATGCGACATTTGGGCGGTGGATCTGGTGGAGTAATATATTCCATACACTGACCATCGTTGCTTGGGCCACCCGTATACGCAATCTAAAGGCAAATGTAAAATATTAGGATTTTAGAGCTATTTGACCCTTGAGCTCGTGTCAAGATTATCGTTGTCCCTTGCAGGAAGAAATTAATTGCGTAATAGGTTTTATAGTTAGATGTGGGTGAGTATTAAAAGGAGTAAGGCACAACAATAGGTAGTATTAAAGTCGGCAGAAAATACAGTGAGCATCTCAGTCAAATGGCCGTACTCTCTGATTTCCAAAGTCACTTGGATAATCGTGAATCTTTCCAAACCTACTGACCCTTAGCATAGCACGACAGGTTCATTAATGTTTGGTCGTAGGTGTTGTTGGAAAAATTTAGTTCCTGGTAAAATATCTGATCTACTTATGGATGTATTTTGTGATAGGACCTTGCGCAGTATAATTGTATGGCTAGGATTGGTTTAGTTTTAATTTTAGCCTAACCAACATTCTATAGGCAGTCATGGGCGGTTGTCCTATGTTTTAATACCTCCTCAGAAAATCTGTAGCTTGCGTGGAAGTCTACCATAACATTGGTGTCCACCTGTATTCTAACCTTTCCATTATTTTTATTTTTTTTTTGTGTGTTTTAACCCAGGCACAGCGAAGCCATGGAAGTGCTTTGCCCTATTTCAGTGCCATAGAAGAACATACTACAGCTGAGGAACAATAGGGTGGGCATATACTTAAAAAGGAAAAATCATATCTTCAAGTAAAGGAATGAATAAATAGATAAATAAGTTCACTAAATTTTGTCTTTATAAATACTTTATTTTCATAGGTTTTACAAATAAGTGTTGGTACATGAAGATCTAAAGAAAAGTAATTTTCTTTCAAATATACCTCTAAACCTCCAGCTTATGGATGTAAAACAAAAATATAACACATCTATTTTGGCTTGTATGCAAACTGCAAATTGAATATATTGCCCCTAGCAATTGTGTTCTCTGAAAACATTACAGGGCTTCTAATGTTGATACTGGAGAATACTTCACTACACCCAGGCTCAAGAACAATTACCTGCTTTATAACTCCTTCCAGTAATACATGTGAGTCATCCGTCTTAAACACAAGCTTTTTCGCTTACCTATGATTCTCATAGCTGGGAAAGCTGTAAAAGCGATGAGTTCTTTTAAAATTTTAGATACCAATACAATATCCACTTTATTTGATATATATTTCTTTTTTCAAGCCACTGATAGATTTCATGTTATGTAACGACCTAGTCTCGAGCCAAAATTGAGTGCACACCAGATGGTGGGGTGAATGTTTTGCCAGTCGAAATATTGGTTGCCATCCATTTGTCAATTTGTCAAACTCCCTATCTAATAACTATATACTTGCCGACTCCTTAAGGGCTCGGGCTGAATCTCTGCTGTTTTGTCTGAAATGTAGGCCATAACGAGTTGGTTCCATGGGATACAAGATAAGAAACTTCTCCAACGCCTTCCTCTATCACTAAAAATAAGGCCATCTCTCTCTCTCCATTCAATAGGAAAAACAAATATCACAAAAACAAACTCGGCTAAGCAAAACTAAAATCGCTTAACATGGTACCAATCTCTAACATGTTGCAAGTCCTATGCATTAATGAGAATGACTGAAAACTACCACGGGAGGGTCAGGATGCGACATTTGGGCGGTGGATCTGGTGGAGTAATATATTCCATACACTGACCATCGTTGCTTGGGCCACCCGTATACGCAATCTAAAGGCAAATGTAAAATATTAGGATTTTAGAGCTATTTGACCCTTGAGCTCGTGTCAAGATTATCGTTGTCCCTTGCAGGAAGAAATTAATTGCGTAATAGGTTTTATAGTTAGATGTGGGTGAGTATTAAAAGGAGTAAGGCACAACAATAGGTAGTATTAAAGTCGGCAGAAAATACAGTGAGCATCTCAGTCAAATGGCCGTACTCTCTGATTTCCAAAGTCACTTGGATAATCGTGAATCTTTCCAAACCTACTGACCCTTAGCATAGCACGACAGGTTCATTAATGTTTGGTCGTAGGTGTTGTTGGAAAAATTTAGTTCCTGGTAAAATATCTGATCTACTTACGGATGTATTTTGTGATAGGACCTTGCGCAGTATAATTGTATGGCTAGGATTGGTTTAGTTTTAATTTTAGCCTAACCAACATTCTATAGGCAGTCATGGGCGGTTGTCCTATGTTTTAATACCTCCTCAGAAAATCTGTAGCTTGCGTGGAAGTCTACCATAACATTGGTGTCCACCTGTATTCTAACCTTTCCATTATTATTTTTTTTTTTTGTGTGTTTTAACCCAGGCACAGCGAAGCCATGGAAGTGCTTTGCCCCAAGTCATTTCCTTCATCCTGGATATCTACTCCAGCTACGAATTGAACTTGAGAGACATTTGAAATTGATATATTATTTTTTATTTAAATCTTGTTTTGATGTTTGAGGCATGTCAGCTAGTTATGTTGAAGCCTTTATTCAGTGCACATATATTATATATTACAGACTCATAGTGCTTACAATATAGTTTCAGCAGAAAAATGATCAAATCAGATACTAGAATCATACAGATCAAGTAATATAAATACTATATTACTGTCGTTCAAAGTACCCATATAGCAGATAAATCCGCATTAAATGGGGTAGGTGTGACCTTCAGAAGAGTTTGGTGGAAATATTAAATGTGTGTTGGAGAGCTTGGTTTGAAAGATTTTCCTGAGGAAGGCGATAAGAGATTCTGCTGGGAGTGAACGTGAAATCAAACTTAAACAGCAGCCATAAAGATTTTAATATTAAAAAAAGAAAGAAAGAAAGGCGTTGACTATATTAGTCAAAAACACAAAATAAAATAATGGCATTATATGGCTGCATGGATCCCATGCAATAAAATTTAATGTTTTTACTATTCGATATGGCTCCGTGGATCCCAACAATAAAATCTATTAGTTTTTTTGTTTCTGGATTCGATTGTGTTCAAATTTTTTCATCAATGTTTCGGATCACACTCTGTGATCCATCATCAGGATGGAGAGCTGAAAAAGGATGAGAAAATGATGATGGATCACGGAGTGTGATCCGAAACGTTGATGAAAAAATTTGAACACAATCGAATCCAGAAACAAAAAAACTAATTTCATATGGATTGTGAAATCTTATTGCATTGAATAAAATCTATTGTTTTTACTATTCGTTACCGTTTAAGAAAATAGAACTATACTTCCCCGAAAGAAAATAAATAAATAAAAACTATAATAGGGTGCGGGTTGCCTTTGTAAGTTTAATTTTAATCCTATTTAACGCCATGATTAACTGTTTGATTGAAGCTAAAATAAATAAAATAAAACGATTTAATTTTTACTTATATTTTACTATCTCAAGCTGAATCGTGATAGTTTGACTTCTTCACTTTCAAACAAATTAAAAATCTATTCTCCACTAAAGTGAAACAAGGCATGCATTTAAAATTCTATTCACCCTTTTTGTTTTATATGAGGAAAATAATCAAGTAGGATAAGATAGGCTAAAGATGTTTAAACCCACACGTGGCTTAATAAAGGCTTTTTCTTTCCTTTCTTTATAATCTTTAAAAAAATAAATTTAGATATAAAAGTAAGGAATTATTCTATTCATTAAATATCAAAAAGAAAATAAATATAAATCATGGTGTTGATTAATAATGGGGTATAATTTATATACGTTATTATAAATGTAATTATAAATAAAGAAATCTAGCTTATATTTTAGATTCAAAATTTCTATATTTATATAAAATAAATAAATAAAGATATTTAATTTTCTTATTATACACATGGTATTTATATCCGATTATAATGGAAATATCAATAATTTAATTTGTATGATTTTAATATCAAATCTAAGATTAACAATTAAATATGTATAATTATTATATGACAAAATAATCTCAATTCTTTATATTCATATCTTCTTGAGATTTATAATCCGGGAATATTTTAAGCTATGATGAGTTGGCAAATGGTAGTATTGTATGTTATTGTCAAAAAAAAATTGGTCGGCTTTTTCTAATGGAAATTTTTTTTGGGCATCACAGTGACCTTATAGCTAATTAAACCTAGTGAAGTTCCTGTTCATTATAATATTACCAAATAGTGTTAGGCTTTATAAGTTGTATTTATGCAAAGGTGGTTGGTTGTGTTGTGATAGGTTGTGAACCTATGTTTAAAAAAAGAAAAAAAAAATTGTTTAGTTTTTCTTTTTTTTCTAGTGAAAAATTATAGGCATGACATTTGGTATCAGAGCCCTAGGTTGCAACTCTAGGGAACTCTGGGAATAAATTGGGCATAGATGACACGTGTGCGAGGGAACATGCAAACCACATTGGGTTAGTTGAAATAAAATATAGGGGGAAAATATTTTTGTAGATTTACCTTGTTTAGAATGTGAAAATCTAGTTTTAAACATCTAATCAGGATAAAATGGTAATGTACACAAATTTTAAGAATTGGCCTTCTTGGATGGGTTAAAGAAAATATTTAATCGAAAGAATTTGACTTTTAAAAGAGGTTCTAGCTAATTATGTTCCCTTAATTTAGTTAAATATGGTTGCTTACTAGAGTGAGATACTAGTCCAATTAACATGGGTTATGATGCTAATCTTGTTCTCCCTTATATTGTATTCCATTAAACCTTAGAAAATACATATATTTGAGTTATTAAGTGTGATCATTTTTTTAAGAATGTGAATGGATAATATAAAGAGATAGGTTATCATGGTTTTATTAATGAAACCTAATCCTTTAAGGTCATAGTTCTAAATATATAAAGAAAAAATAGAACCTCGAAGAAGGAATAGTATGATGAAGGTTGTAATTGGATTAGAGTATGCTTCTAAACACTTGAATTGACCAAACAAAAAAATCATAACAAGTGAAACATTAGAAAACTCTCAATAATTATATTGATTATGACTGATATCCTCAATAAATATTAGAATCAAACCTTTTAAAGAATAGGTTATTAAACCTAATTGTAAGGATTTATCCCCAAGTCAATTATTGGTTAGAGACAATTGTGAACTAGTGTTATGTATAACTGAGACATCAATTTTCATTGGCCTCCCCTATTATTCAAAAGTCATGATTTATACATAGTACTTATTAAGGAACAATTTCTTGTTTTCTTAAAGCAACCAATGAATCACTTGGTGGTTGGTGGGAAATTGATATATATAATGAATTCCATTGAAGCATAAAACCTTTTTGATCATAAGCTATCCATTATAGTGAAGTAGAAAACCTTAGTCCCATTTGGATTAAATGCAGAAACTATAGAGTTATTAAGAAAATTGTGTGAATGTTAACAAACACCTTGTCTCAAAATCTCATTAGACAATAGATTATAAAGCCCAAATGTAAGGGCTTAAGTTGAATATAATGGGAAACAATGAATAAAGCAAGCACGGTCATTGGAAGCCCCTTTGTAAATCATAAGGTGCTTGTCCATGTAGAGATTGGAACTCTATCATGATTAACTATCCTTTTTATCATAAATCCTTGAGTTAAATAATAAAGTTATGGAATGTAAGTATCAAGAATGCATTAATGTATGTAAGAATACAAGGGTGTTGATAGTCAAGTCAAAAGAAAAAAATATTGAAAAGAAACAACTAAAATATGATTGTTGGAGACTAGTTAATGTAATTCCCTTGCTAGTGATTAAACTTAAGATCTTATAAAAAGGACCTCGTCAAAAGAAAAAGTGAATTAAGAGCTCAAATATTATCTCGAGAATCTTACTGGTACTCTACCTACATACAGTTAAAGATGAAAGAACTAGTTAGAGCCAAATAAGAAATACTATACCTCATCTAAGAGTTAGAAACCTATATAAGTGGGTGTTGTCCTTAAAGGGCGTGGACGTCCTTAAAAAAAAAAAAAAAATTAATCAATTGTTTCAAATGTAGTAATGAATTATGTATTGCTTATGGTGTCAAAGTAAGTAATTAACAAACTAAAACTATATTCATAAGTTACATTAAAATTGATATGTAAAAACTTCTAGTTAATGTGTTTGGTTCTATGCTCAATGGAAAACACCTATATATGTGGATGCGATGGAGAAAACTAAAAGGAATTTAAAAACATCTAAGAACTATTGTCATATGTATACCCTCATACTTGGTAATTTTTTTAGAAGGAACTATAATCATGAAGATGAATGTAGCATGTGGTTAAATGGTTCAACCTTGGATAGTAAAATGCAAGATTTATAAAAAGATATTAATAAGATTGTGAGAACTACTATTCTATGATTTGTCATGTGATTATGCATTGAGTTGCTTTGTTGTCTCATAATGTGAGGAAAATGGTAACTATCATCCTTATTTAGTGGGAGGCTCTCTTTAGCATGTGTAAGAAAAAAAAAAAAAAAAAACATAGTGATATTACCCATATGGATATGTTGTGAACATAACAAACATAGTTGAATAAAAGACAAAGAACGGTATGGATAACTATAGAAAACCAATATTGATTTTAAAAGTGATGCCAAACACTAACTTAGCAAGATGGAAAGTGTGGTGAACTAAGTATTGTTGAGTTCTGAGAAGATAGAGTAGTATATCTAAGCTACCATTGCACATCATCTAGTGATTTCTTGTACTTATGCAAAGTGTGTGGATATTTCTAAAAATTAAGAAGCAAGTGAATATTGTTTAAAGAAAATATCTAGAGTCCATTTAAGTGAATTGTTTCATTCTATAGTATGGTGAATTTTGTGAAGTGTATTGTGTTATGACTTGTGAAGTGGAAAACCAGTAAATGTGTTGTGCCCCAAGTATGAGATACAGGGTATCTGACTTGGGATAAGGGTGAGGGATGTCGAGTACGATTCCCTTATATGTACCCTTTGTGATGACCCATTGTGTAGGTTAGTTAATTGTGAAATAATGTAAACATGATATGTGTAGATGTTTTTCTACTAAATGAAATCTGAAGTATTCCTTGTGTAAGTATTGTTCGTATGTTAAATGTGCACCCCTAGTGTATGGCTCCCCTACGGGATTGAGATGCCTGCTAGTGTAAATAGGGGTTGAGGGGTGAGAGAACCCCAAGTGAGAACTCATGGTTTTCCTTGGACGTGTTCCTAACCTACTCCCCCACATATCAGAACCACACTTGTCGGTTCATAGTGCATACCCACTCCTTGATGTATATAACCCATGGGTAAAGGATGGAATTACTTGGGCCATATTGACTATAGATTCTGAATACTTCAGTAACGCAGGGCATTGATACTATGTGGAAGAGTCCACCATGATATTGTGCACTATCATATTTATGTGGTCAGGGACCACCAGTTATTACATGTTATTATACTTATGTGGTTAGAGAACCACCATTCCCCTGCTCCCCTTAGGTGACTTTTATCAAAGTCACATGGTGCTCGTAATGTGAAATTTTTATTGTTGAGATATGAATTATTGGGAATTTCCTAATTGATGTTTTATTTTAATATATGCTAGCAGTGTTAATTTTTACCTTTCTTTTGTTTGGGGGTATTTAGCCTTTTGAAAAAAAAAAAATTTGTAGTCCATTGCCTCAAGGACTTATTTAATTTCTATTTTTAATTAAGATTGGGATGTTGAAATGCAGCTGCAACTGATTTTTATTTAGTTTTCTCTTGAAGTTATAACTTTTTATTTATTGAAATGTTGGGTTATTATTTTATATTTCTTAGTTTGAGGCTTCTTATTGTTTGCTAACTGCTGGCAAGTATGGTGTAATGTGACATCTGTAAAAACTGCCATATCCCAGAGGGGTTCCCTGGCAGGTTGTATAGGGGAGTAGATGCACTGGGGAATTATAAATTATTTGGAAGGGGTTGTGAATGGGACTGGTATGGGACAGTCATTAATCCATTCTGCCCCTAGTTCTATGATTATCTTTTGTACCTTCCTCTTGGAGGCTAATCCCCTTACACAAACAAGAGAAGGTACCTAGGAGATGTATGGAAGGGTCCTTAGAGAAGGGCCTTGAGACCATCTTTCCTATTGGCTATGGTATCCAAGAATCTCCATCCTTGTAAACCCCATTATGTGAGCCTTGTGATGTGAATTATGTGTAAATTGTGGTAATGTATGGGTAAATTTGTAAATAAAAGGCATGTGGAAATATTTGTTTACCATGTGAGAAAAAAATGTGACAATAAAATTGGGACTATTGCTCTTGAGACATGAATTATATGCGAATGAAAACATTTTCTAACATCATGAGTGATGTTTATGATGCAAAAAGGGAACCTTGAAGGGTGTCCAAGGATGTTCATGTGTTTGGATATATGTTGGTATAATTTTTAATTGAGAATGTTAACTACATGGATGACTATGAACATTTGTTATATTATGACTATATCGAATAAATGCTCTATGGTGAGAAACCTTATTCTAAGTGTTTAGATGTTTGATTCATGGAAGGAATACTTTTAATGTGTGTTTATAGTCGCATGTTGGGTTATCTCATCAAGAAAGCAAGGTGATTAATATGTTTAATAGAATTACGTGCATTGCTATATAAAGATTATGTTTTAGACCCTAACGACTTCCCAGAGGAAGTCTAAGCTAAGGGGAGGGGGATGTAAGACCCCACTTCACATGTGATTAATACCAAACCTAATTTGTTATATTATTTCTTAAATTGATGAATAGATATATTGTGGTTGATAAATAAGGCGATCTTTTGGAAAAATCCTTGTAATTCCATTTTGACATTTTGTTCTATTGTCACTACCAAGAAGGTGTTATGCACTTGTAATTGTGGAATATGAATTGAAATTTTAAATGAAATTGTTGTACAACTAAATCTTAGGTTATTTAGCTAGAAAATTTATATGATATGTAATTGTTACTTATGATTGTGTTGGTAATGTGCAGGAAAGTGACATGTCAGTATGAGAAGGGAAACCCACCAGGGGAAAACTAGAAGACTTCTTCCAGAAGATATAAATTTGACCCTTTTGGGGGCTTAAGAAGAAATAGAATTGATATGTTAATTGGCTAAGGTTTTGAGGGTTGATATTAAAAGACTAATTTATTTGTGGTTGTAAGGGAATTTAATTGTGTGTCATGTGAGATGTAAGTTGGGGATTAAGGTTTAGAAACCATGATCCAAGTTGAAATTCAGATAGGTTCTTAAATGGGTCTTTAAAGTGGGTTGTTGGTCAATTTCCTTGGTTGGAATACATAAATATAACCTCTAGGGTCTATACCATAGTGGTAGGGGTCAAGTGGGCATGCAATAGTGCCCTTAGGACATGATGTAACCCCTGAAAAGCCCTCATATTGAAGAGTGACGAATTTTGATGGGAGGATGGGGGTGGAAGGATCTAGAGGTTGTCCAAATGCATGTATTCATCTTTAATGAGGAAAAGACCCTCATTGATGGAGAAAAGTACACTCCACACCTCCCCATCTAAGAGTTGCAAGTTGAAACTCCTATATAGTTTGGAGAAGAAAAAGAGTGGGGTGTTACCCACTTCTCCTCTTGGAGAACTTGAGTGAAGAGGATAGAAAGAATGAGAAAAATGAGAGAAATCAATCTTTTGGAAAAATGAGGAGGAAGGTTGCTTTGGTTGGAGAGGAAGGATGGATACAAGATTTCAATCCCTTCATCTAAAAGAAAAGATAAGTTTTTCCTCTTTCATTTTTCCTTGTTTCTTAGTTGTAAGGAGGTGACTTATTGTATGAATCATGATTGGAAATAGAAAGTAGGGAACATAGATGCATGTAAATTGTGCTATGTTAGTTTTATCTCTTTGTAAAGATGAGAAAATACTCCATTTATCTTTGTGGAGCTGAAATATTTACTTGCTCGGGGGTATGGCTAGAGCCTACAAGGCTCCATGACGCCATTATGGTAGGGTGGAGAGCAAGGTTGGCTTCTTTGGCATGTAAAATCATTTGTACTCATTATTACTAAAATTTCTCAGATTTGAAGACTGAATTCCACTTCTTGTCCAAAAAAAAAGAGGAAAGAAAAGAAATTGTGAATTACCTTATACATAGAATGATATCTCATTTAGTTATTATAATTTGTCTTTGAAATGGTTGACCGGAAATTAAATATTTCTCTTATTATTGAAGTTGAATGAACTTTTGATAAAATTTGTTGGAAAGGAAACTTTAATTCCACACAGCTATAGGGAGAATGTGCCCATGATAACCACTGTGCGCCATGATTACTCGAGTAGAGAGTATGTAACCTATTAATTTATTTTCTAAAATGTAACACAAAGAAAAAAGAGATTCAGATAAAATACTAAACATTTTGTTTGACGAAATTTTGTAAGTCTGCACCTCGTTGCCATAAAAATAATAATTCTGCAATTTGTGTTGTTTTCTTTCTTTTGTAAATTGTATTCGATATAACCAGTACTTTTCCCTATTTCAGTGCCATAGAAGAACATACTACAGCTGAGGAACAATAGGGTGGGCATATACTTAAAAAGGAAAAATCGTATCTTCAAGTAAAGGAATGAATAAATAGATAAATAAGTTCACTAAATTTTGTCTTTATAAATACTTTATTTTCATAGGTTTTACAAATAAGTGTTGGTACATGAAGATCTAAAGAAAAGTAATTTGCTTTCAAATATACCTCTAAACCTCCAGCTTATGGATGTAAAACAAAAATATAACACATCTATTTTGGCTTGTATGCAAACTGCAAATTGAATATATTGCCCCTAGCAATTGTGTTCTCTGAAAACATTACAGGGCTTCTAATGTTGATACTGGAGAATACTTCACTACACCCAGGCTCAAGAAAAATTACCTGCTTTATAACTCCTTCCAAATACATGTGAGTCATCCGTCTTAAACACACAAAACTTTCGCTTACCTATGATTCTCACTTAGCTGGAGGCTGTAAAAGCGATGAGTTCTTTTAAAATTTAGATACCAATAAAATATCCACTTTATTTGATATATATTTCTTTTTCAAGCCACCTGACAGATTTCATGTTATATAACGACCTAGTCTCGAGCCGAAATTGAGTATGCTAGTCGGAATATTGGTTGCCATCCATTTGTCAATTTGTCAAATTCCCTATCTAATAACTATATACTTGCTGACTCCTTAAGGGCTCGGGTTGAATCTATGTTGTTTCGTCTGTAATGTAGGCCAGAACGAGTTGGCTCCATGGGATACAAGATAAGAAACTTCCCCGACGCCTTCCTCTATCACTAAAAATAAGGCCATCTCTCTCTCCGTTCGATAGGATCAACAAATATCACAAAGAAAAACTCAGCTAAGCAAAACTCAAATCGCTGAACATGGTACCAATCTCTAACATGCTGCAAGTCTTATGCATTAATGAGAATGACTGAAAGCTACCACGGGAGGGTCAGGATGCGACATTTGGGCG
>VDFB02232846.1:0-14552 GCA_007258455.2 Sequoia sempervirens
TGCATAGCTTGAATTGTGTGTCCAGCCATCGGGCTCTATGCGTATGCCTTGCATACTCATACACTAGATTCTCACGAAACATGGACATGAACTAATACACTGGAATCTTCTGAATAACCAACTCACACCTTTTTGCTTCAAACCCATCTTTTGTAGCATATGCCACTGTTTTATACTTCCTGAACTCTACTATTTTTTGTCCCGCCTCATATGTTCTTTCCATATGTTGACATACTAGCATTCATTGCAAACCACCGCAATGCTCGCATGAACCATCCAAGCATGTTGTCCTATAGAATATTTGGCCATCCTCTATTTCACATAAATTTATTGATAAGAACTTTCTTGAAGATTTTGGTGGGGCTATGCCACAATCCTGCAAAACATTGTTGGTATGCAAATGTAAACATATAGAACAATAAACATCATAATGGTTAGAGGGAATTCAATATGTAGTTTACAACAATAGAAGTAGTGCATTATTGTGTTTTATCTTGACATAAAAAGGTTTAAGAATTTCAAAAAATCTTTGAGAAATACTAATTTGAGGATAAGAATTTTGAAATTTATGAAAAAATTGGGTTTGAGTCGTATCCAAAAAATGCTTTGGATGTAGCTCGCGGTTTTAAACTACGGAATTCTCCTTCTTACGACATCCCTTTGATTCAAGTGGCCTTGTATTATTCTTCCAATAATCTTCAATTAATTGATTCTCCAATGCTTCAACAACTTTTTTATCTTTGTGTGGCCGGTCTCACAGAGAATGCCCATAATTCATTTGAATCGGTGCCCTCAATTCTTTGCCCCTTTGAGCGGCGTTTGATAAAGTTTTCTACTAATTCCCATTTTGTTCCTTGTCTTTTAATGAGGCAAGATCACTTTGTTTGATAGCTTACCAAAGTCAATGTAATGACATGTCAGGTGACATTACTATCCTTTGAGCGTGAGGTCTTACCCACACTATCATAAGCATCCATTAGATTCTTCACAATAGTGTTTTCACATGATGCATTCGATGTTCTCAACCCAAGAGTCTTCATGATGTTTCTGTACTTTAGACCCTGCATCATTTGAACAAATTGTTGACATCTTACAATCTCATTTATCCTTTCAAAGAACATTTGCCAAATCTTATCAGCATATCTTCTACAAGTGCGTTATGGAATCTTACCTTCCATGTGCTGAAAAATATCCTCATCAATATTAATCAAAAACTTTGGCTTTCTATGCAAAATTCTAGGTGGTGTTCTCTTAGGTACATACATCTCAACATTAGCAATTTCATCAATATTTGGTGAGGTGGAGCTGGAGTGCATGCAACCGATCGAGGGTGGAATAGGAAGACATACCTTGAGGTTCACGTGGGGATGATGGCATACCTTGTCCCTCCAACTCCAGAGTAGTGATGTACTCAACTTGAGATGTGGTGGATGGTGACCAACCATATGCTCACTTGTGGTGAATGGTGTCCCTCCATATTCACTTGTGCTTAATGTGTCCTTGTATTCACTTCGCGATGCCAAATGGGTGTGTCTCCAACTCACGGTATGCGCATCTCCCCTATGCGACTCTTTTGCATTAGGTGCCTTTGTGCTGCCAATTTCTTTTCTCTTTTTGACAATTGAGGTTCCTCTTCAATTGGCTTGTTTTCATCAATCGTTCCCAATTTCTGCTTTTCACGAAATTCTCTCATCCATTTTTTCTCTTTATCTTTGATGGCTTGGAGCTGATCATCTGTTAGTTTTTTCCTTTTAACAGTTCATTTCTTCGGCATGACAAATAATTTTACCTGTGCAAAAAGTGCTAAGTTGTTAAATTAACTAATTGAAAGCTTTGGAAGCATAACTCAATGAAAGCTTTGGAAGCATACACAAAGAAAGTCAATGAAAGCTGGTTTGTATAACTGTTTGACAAAATAACTCAATGATAGCTTTGGAAGCATACACAAAGAAAGTCAATTAGAATTTAATAAAATGCCTCAAAGAGATGTGGTTTAAAAATGTAATAGGAAAGTGTATCGAATTGTGTGATTTAAAATGTCCATTGACAACGTAAGGTTGTAACATGACAAACTGGTGCAGGAGCACCTAGGTCATGAAATTCCTTCATGTTCAAGTAAATATGATGGGAGCATATCATTAAATGATAATTTCAACGTATTTTAACCATGAAATAAGTCACTAGGTGATATTACTGAAAAGTTGCTTTTTATAACAAAAGTTGTCAATTATTGTAAAAATGTAAAATTGCACAAAAGTAGGAAGGTGAAGAGTCTTTTTTGTGGAAGGGCAAGGATGGGTTGATGAAGATGAAGAGGTAGTTATTTCAACTAATTTAGACACCTTTAAAAATAATTGTAAGCTCGAGAAAGGAAGATCTTCTATCCCAAAAATCCATAAAAATTAATAAAAAAACCTCTGCTCAGTTATTTTGGAAAACTTTTCTATTCTTGTTTTCAAGTTGCACAGTGATTCAAGCATGTTCTAAGATTTGATTCTTGTCAAGGAAAGAGACTTCTTTCATTCTTAAGTTGTAGGAATTGTAATCCTCCTCAAATAATCAATCTAATTTGAACTTAGCTTCCTAAGTCTCACCGGTGGTTTCCTTTAGAATTGTTTATAGAGTATATAAAGTATTTTCTGCAGCCATTCCACTGATGTAGGGCTAGTAGGTCGGTGGAATGGATAATATTTAGTGTCTTTTCAATGTGAAGATGTGTGTGGAAAGGGTAAATAGAAATAAGAAGTCAGGATACTGTTGCATGAACAAAATTTTGAATTTTCTCATTCAAAAAAATGGTGTTTTCAAGTAGGGTTTTAGGAAACAACATGTAGAGGAGCTTAGAAATGATTTCAAAATAATTTTAAGTGCATATAATGAAGCATGTGTTTCAAATTGTTAAGTGGAGTAGGTAGAGGTTTTGGTATATGTTTCTCTATTAAAGAAACCCCTCATGGTTGGTGTGTTTCACCCCATAATCAAATGTTTACTGATTTTGTGTATTGATGGGCATTTCCCATCTTGAAACTTGTTTATTTGTGAGTTTCTACACATGGCCTAAGACTGTTTGCAGGTTTTGCGGATTAGTGAGTAGTTCTATGATGACTTGCTTTGATAAATTGACCTATTTAAGGGCTTTTACCAGTAGACAGCATGTTGGTTCTACTCTGTTTTGTGAAATAAGTGTATAAACTTTTATAGTATGTTGAAAAGGATCAAAATAGGCTTGAGAATCTATATTGGGATTGTGTAAATGCATTATGATAGAAAAGGAATCACCCGATTAGATGGAATGTTGGCCTCCTAGATATATTTGGCATTGTTTGCTAAAAACAGAGAATATGTGGTGAAACAAAGGAAAGGAATGTTGTTAAGTGCTTGGGAGCAGTCTCATCGGTGATGCCACCAGCTGTGTCTATGCTTGGTAATGTTTCTTTGAAGGTAGATTGTGAAAGTTTGATGATTTGGGGTATATGTTTCCAATATATGGCAATGGTTTTGAATGCAAGAATGAGTGTACTCATAAATCGATATATTGGAATATTACAATCAAAACATGATGAAATTGGTATCTGTGCCTTGCGGACAAAGCAGTTAAACCACGTTGCTTTGTTTGTTTAAAGTGCCAAATGGTGTTTAAGTGAAGATAGAAATGATGGATGTGCTGGATTTGAGCAAAGATATCTTAAATGGCTGGGATGATGTTTGATTGCAGGTCTAAGGAACAGAGGTGTTTGATTATTTTTTCCTTGAAGGGGTAAGTTGAGTTGATGAGTGATTGTTGTATTGTTTATGACAAGAACAAAGTTGAAAGTTGATTCTCAAAAATGGTTTGCTAAATGGAGATGGTGAATTGGCTACTGATAGCCTTATAACTTGAAATGAAATAAATGGATTTTGGTTGAATGAAAAGTAGTTTTGGATGAATTTGAAAAAGTTTGTATAGCAGAGACATCTCCTCGAGCTCGTACTTCTTCGGCGAGACCACCAGCCTTCGGTGAGACATTATGCCGATATCAATCCCTCTCGGTGAGACTTTCGCTATCGGTGAGACCCTATGCCAAAGGAAAAACCTTTGGCAAGCTGAGACCACTTCGGTAGGACACTAGCAGGTCGAGAAGACCTCAACCCGAAGCAAATCCCCTTCGCTGAGACTTCGATTGTTCGGCCAGACCTCATGGCGAATGTAAATCTTTCTCCCCGACGATGGCCTTGTGAACAACTGTCGGCGAGACTTTTTCCTATCGGCAGCACTTTACTCTGAAGCCACCTTGTTTCGGCGAGACCTCACATGGGTCGGAAAGACCTTATGCCAAACCCTTTATCTTTCGGCGAGCTCAGAACATTTCGCGGAGACCACCAACGGTCGGCAAGAATTTACACCAAGGGCATTTTGTTTCGGTGAGACCTCACCCTATTGGTGAGACCTTACGCCGATGACGCCTCCCTTCACCAAGACTTCCATGCAGTCAGAGAGACATATAAAACTTCACAGTGACCGAGATATCTTGGTGACCATAAGGATTGCAAATGGGTATAACATACTGTTAGTCGGCAAGACATTCAGCTTGTCTCATCGACCTTCTCATTAGGATTTTTATGCTCAAATCTGATTGAGGCAAGCTTTCCAATAGACTTCCTTGTGAAATAGCATCAGATTAAGACCTTCCCAATGAAATCCGACCACCTAGATGCTAGGCTCAACCCTTATGGGAGCCACATTTAATCCACGTGCTGAATTTAAAACATAATTTCCCTTGATTGAGCCCATAGGTGAAAATTGGGTAACATTTCTGGTGACCTCAGCTGGATGTTTTCCTGCTAAACATGAAGACCAATAGCCTAGACTTGTCCATTGGGCATGGAGTCACTAGGAAAACTTAGAAGTAGACCTGGAGCAACCTTGTACATGGCTGTAACTCATTTCTAACTCATTAGAAGACTTAGAAACTTATTGAAAATAGGAAAACTACAGAAGTAAAACTATTTACTGTGTTGGAACAACACTTAGGGAATGCAACAACTAAACTAAAGTGCAACAACATTTATTGAATGCATGAAATCTAACCTAAAGCATGTACAAGGGGGAACTTATCAAACCTCAAAACAAGGCTTGAGGTGTATCCCATTGACTGGGATAGGAAGCACTTTACCTTCAGTTGTGGCCAATTGGTAAGCATTGTGTTCTTTGTAGTCTTTGATAATAAATGGACCCATCCACATGTTGTCAAACTTGGTGTGATGGCCGGCCTGCCCTTTAGAACATCCCATTTTAGCACAAGATCTCCCACCATGAAATCTCTTGATCTAGTTTTCTTATCAAATTTTCTTTTAGTCAAGATTTGCTGACGTTCCATGTTCTTCATAGCCTTGTTTCTAGTTTCTTCCAACTCCATCAACTGAGTATATCTTAAGGCAAGTGGATCAGTATGCTCAAACAAGACTAGCTAATTGGCGATATCCAAGGCAGGTAACTCAGTAGAAATAGGTAATTTTGCTTCTTTACCATACACCAACATGTAAGGTGAGCTCCCAATCACCTTCTTAGGGGTAATTTTGTCTGCCCAAAGAGTAGTCTTTAGCTTGGCATGCCAATCCCTCTGATTGTTTTGAAGCGTCCTTTTGATAATGTTAATTAGATTTTTGTTAGTGGACTCTGCAAGTCTGTTTCCCTAAGGATAATAGTTGGAGCTTGTATTCAAGTAAATGTCATTCCTCAGCGCCCAATTAGCAACCTTCAAACCAACAAATGCTAGGGAATTGTCAAAAATTATAGAATCTGGGACTCCAAATCTACAAACCATGTCTTCATAAATATTCAACACTGCTATTTCATTAGCTTCCTTCAAAGGCAAAGCTTCTATCCATTATGTAAAGTAGTCTGTTGCTGTGATAATCCACCGATGGCCTACGCTTGAGGGTGGATTAATTTCCCCTATGAAGTCAATTCCCTGCTTCATAAACGGCTGCTCTATCTGAATTGGTTGCAATGGAAAAGAAGCAAGCCTTTCTTTTCCTGAAAACAAGGCACATTTGGAACATTTCCTGACATATGTATGTGCATTCTTAAATAAGTCAGGCCAATAATAGCCTGCTCTCAAAATCTTATATGTTGTTGTCCTTGTAGCATAGTGACCTCCAGAAGGTCCATCATGGAACTCATGTAATATCTGATCCACTTGATCGTTATTGACACACCTAAGCAGTACTCCACTGTGATCTTTCCTATATAAAACATCATTAATCAAGACGAAAGGAATAGAATGAAGTCGGTAGTACCTCCTTTTCATTTTGTTCAGATTAGGTGGACATTCCCCGACTCTTAAGAAATGTGACATCTCCTACAACCAGCTCATAGCTTCATCATCTGTTGTCCCAACATTAACCAAAACTGAGTCTCATTCATCCTCTACTATTGAAAAGTCTTTGTTAGCCAGCTGCTGGCATAAACCTTTTCCCCTCACCAATTTAGTGACCTGAATATCCACATCGTACTCCATAACTCTTGTGATCCATCCAACCCGTTTTTCATTTAGATCTTTGTTGAGTAAAAATTATTTCACACTAGAATGTGCCACTTGAAGATGAATTTTGTTATGAGACAATATATGTCTAAATTTCTTCAAACTTTTTACAACAACCAGCACATGTTTTTCTACGAAGGTATACTTCTGCTCATAGTCTTCCAGACCCTTGCTAAAAAAAGCAATGGGCTGCTCCAACCCTTCTACATTTTTCTACACCAAGATTGCAGAAATTACATCAAAACTACCAAAAGCGTACAAGGTAAAATCCTTGCTGAAATTTGGGTTAACTAATGTTGGGGCTGAAGCTAATGCCTCCTTGATTAGTTGAAAACTATCTTTTGCTTCTCGGGTCCATTTAAACTCTGCATTCTTTTTTAACATAGTTGTAAGGGGTTTTAACAAGGCTGCTATATTAGGGAGAAACCTCCTAACAAAATTGATACGACCAATGAAACTCTGAAGTCCTTTCTTATGCGGAGGTAAAGACAGCTCCAAGATTGCTGCAACTCTTTTAGGATCCACAGTGATTCCCTTCCTAGATACTACATACCCAAGAAGCTTTGCTTCATGAATAAAGAAAACACATTTCTTGGGATTCAATGATATATCAAACTCCCGTCAATGTTCAAAAATCTGCCTCAAATGGTCAATGTGATATGTTGTCTTCTTGGAATAGACAGTGATGTCGTCAAGGTATACTAAAACAAACTTATACATTAAGTTGCTAAAGGCCATGTCCATAGCCTTTTGGAAGGTTGCTCCAGCGTTAGACAAACCAAATGGCATTTTCCTGTACGCCATTGTGCCCCACTTTGTGGTGAAGGCAGTTTTAAATTGATCTTCTTCCCTTACCAAAATCTAGTTATAACCAGAATATCCATCCAGTAAAGAAAAACGTTCAAAACCTGACACACATTGAAGAATCTGCTCCATAGACAGAAAAGGGTGCCTATCCTTTAACGAAGCTTTGTTCAAATCTCTAAAGTCTACACATAATCTAAGCTCTTCGTCTTTCTTCCTGACGGGAACTAGATTTGCAACCCAGCTAGTATGCTTGATGGGAAAGATAATCCCACTTTCTATAAGTCTGAAAACTTCTTTCTGCATTAATGGCTCCAGTTTTGGATTAACTGGCCTCTGTTTCTACCTCATGGGTTTGGCTGTTGGCTCCAATTCTATTGTATGCTATGCAAGATGTGGATCAAATCCCTTCAAATCTCCATATTCCCAGGCAAATATGTCAATGAATTCTCAGAATAATTGCATAAAAGACTACTTTTCAGTAGCAATTTTTATTTTTCCTATCTTGAGGCTTCTCTTGGGTGTAATTTCTAAGTCCTCATAATGATCTTGTTGAACCAGTAAATTGGCTTTATTACTTTTAGCCTGATCATTAGAGTTGAAAATACTTTCTAAGGTGACCAAACCTTTAGGGAACTTGTTGTTCTTTAATTGCAGTACCTGGTCTCCATACTGTTGTTTGATTTTATCCTGATTTGGTGCTGCAAACACGTCCTCTTCAAGTAGAAACTGCAGAATTTTCTCATCACTCTCAAAGACTTGCCAGTTAACATTGTTATCGGGCACTGAAGGCCTGATAATAACCTTGATGTGTTGTTGATTACATTCCTTCCTTACGCTGTTCGAAATGTCAAACTGAGCTCCCACAACTGCTAATATGTCAGCATGCTGATTCTGATTTCTTGGAATTGAAATGATATTGAAAGCCTCAAAATCCTCAATGAGGTCCCAAACCCTATGCTTATACAATTTAAGAACATCATTTTTAATAGCATTCAGGCCTCTAACCTAATTTACTATCAATTCATTGTCCCCATACACCTTTAAACACTTAATTCCACGTTTCCTCACCCATTCCAATCCTTGAATAAGTCCATATTCTGCTGTGTTATTAGTACATAAAAATGCAAACCTAAAGGTTGCATATTATCTTTCAGCTCTTGGGGAAACCAATAATGCACCCCCACCAGTGCCATTCCTGCTCCTTGAGCCATCAAAATACATTTCCCAAACTCTATCTTGTTGATCACAATCATTCACTGACCTCTTAACCAAGTTAGGCATCACTACATCAACTTCTTAAAACATGTAGTTACCCATACCAGCATCCGACACCAAGTCACTTTCAACAGTAGAAGTTTGGTCTACTACCCACTCATCTAGAAGTATATTAGGAATATCATCAAAAATAATGCGAGGATCAGAGACAGCAGCATATTCATCTTGTTCAAAGATTATGCAATTGGCATTCATCGCACTAGGTATATAGGGTTCTATATTGTCTTTTGCAAGTAACTCAGACTTAATGGTTACTTTAGTTCCATACTTAGTACAAAAAAACATGTGAGACCAGTCAGACAAAAGATAGTCCACTATTTTAGCCGTAAACTCTCTTGACAAACATAACCCAAAATACGGAGGAAAATCTGCCACATAAATATCTTGGGAAATTGAAAAATTAGGGCAAGCATGCATAGTTAAGCTGGAATATTTGATAAGACCTATTGTATTAACAAATGAGCCATCAAGCTAGACTACTCCTTTCTCTAAAGGTTCATACTTTAAACCTAACTGATCAGCTACTTGCTTGGGCATCACAGAACATGTAGCTCCACTATCTACCATACAATTGTGCACTAAATTTTTTCCAATAATCAATGAAACATAGAATAGAGGAGGTCTTATGCTCTTACCTTGAATCATAGATTCCCCTTGGCTACTAGGATTAGCAACTTTCCCTTGATCATCATTAGCCACTACGACCTTTTGGGAATTTGCAGCAATTTGTTCAGGATTTATATCTTCACATAATGCTTTTTTAAGTAGATCAGCCTATCCAGGAATGCTTAAGGAATCCCACATGGTCATATTCACATTGATCTTCTTCATGTTGTCCACAATGTTATAAGGTATAGTTAAAGGTACCCTCTGATGTATTTTAGCAGCAACCGGTTCTTTATTCTTGTGAGGCTGCTCATTGATTGGTAAGATAGTAGTTCCTTTTGGTACATTTAGAATAGGTGTGGATGATGCTTCTACAGTTGCAGGCCCCTTGTTCTTATCAATTGATTGCTCCACCTCCAGAGCTCTCTTCTTAGCTCGTGTATTGGCTGCAATTGTGAAATCAGCATTCACACCACATAACTCTTCACTTTTCCAATTTAAAAATGCAATCTCATTAAAATGTATATCCGGTTGTTGTTCACGTATATTAGCAGGTGCATTTGGCTGTGGACTAACAAAATTTTGGACCATAAATTCCTGATTGACTAACCCATTTGAGCATGAGGCTAGGTTATGTGCTTGATTACATGAATAACACCATTCATTTTCTATCACAAAGTTATTCTGGGCTGGAATCATATCTTTAAGCGGACTTGCAGCATTAAGAGGAGCTGGATTATAAGATTCAAATGGTCTTTGATTAACATTTTTCCTCTGATAAGCACCTTGATAAGGTTACCTATTTTGTTGATACTGATATCCCTGATTTTGATAAGACTGATTTGCATTCTAACCTTGCTGCTGGTTTTGCTGTTGGAAATTCGGCCTTGCCCCTTAATATTGTTTCTTCATGCTGATCAACTCATTTCCCAGAGTTTGTAAAATTCTTTCTATCTTATGCTGACTAGACTTGATGTCTTGCAATTCACTTGATGGTCCTGTAGCTGACACTCCCTGACTCACAGTAATGGGTAATGCTGGAATACTAGGTAAAGGGGCTAAAGATAGCATTTGCAATGACATATTTGATTGAATTTCAGGGAAGTGGGGCATAGGTGGCCTAGGTGCTAACTTTCCTGCTTGAATGAGGTTATTTTATGCCTTAATAGCTATACTATAAGCCTGAGGTAAAGAAATACCCCCCATGGACTGTATCATGACTGAGATATCACTATTTAAACTTTTCAAATAGTACAAAAATGCATAATCAGCAAAAGGCCTTACCGTAGCAGGTATTTTGTTCCAAGTCTTTTGAAATTGGATATTGAAGTCCGTCATTTGTTCTTGTGGGGCTCTTTTAATGGTTGTTAACTGCTCTACCAAAGATAGGTGATCAGATTTTTCCTCAAAAAATCTGGTAAATTCATCACCAAGCTCATCCCATGTTCTTATAGAACCCATCGATTAGGTTCTAAACCATTCCAACGCCTTTCTCTTGAAAGATGCAACCAACAATCTCATAGCTACATTTTCTTGTCACATGATGCACATTGCACAATGCTACCACATTTTTGATATGTTCAAAAGGCGTTACTTGTCCTCCAATAAACTCTGGTAACCCTTTTAACACTGCTAATGGAATATCATCATGTTGCGATAGATTAAGGGGACTACCTTGGTTGAACAGTACGAAAGTAAAGGCTCTTGGTGCTGCCATTGAGCTAGAATGCGTTGGTATGCTTGCCGAAGCAGAACTTGAACTTGGTTGAGAAGTATTTGTTGTAGCAACAATACTATCTGTTGAAGAATTGAAAGCCCCTAATGAGGAGGCAAAAAGTTTTGTTCTAAGAGTAGGAGATGTTGAACGCCTAGCTAGAGGGTCTCTTCTTCCTCTCCTTTCGTATGAAAACAGTGTCTTATCACTGACACCAGGTGGTGTTGACTGAACTCTAAGAGAAGGAATAGTCCTTCTGAGAGTTCTCCCTTTTCTTCCTGGAGGAGATAAATGCAAAAACTCTACAGCTTTTGAACTTCTGGTTTCTATTTTTCTAGTATAAACAAGCATATTGATCCTTTCCTCCACACAGAGTCGCCAGATATGCTTAAAAATGACCTCTAAAAGACTATTAGCTCACTGTCAGCACATCAAAATAGCAAGACTTAGGAATTTTACTTCTAACTTTGTCCCACCGGGCATGCCAAAAACTATTATCACCTGAAATTGCACCACATTGAACCTAATGTTTCCCGCTTACCCTCGGTATAACGCCGGAAGACCTCTAAAGATGTGGTTTTCTTGTAAGCAGAGGTCTACCTCCGGAGAAGGCCGACTTCTTATGGTGTCACCTAACTACTAATCTTGTAAATGAAAAGGGTAGAAGGAGAATATATTAAAACTAATGAGAACACTATCTCTATGGTGATGCACCAAAATTTACTAAGAGGACATATATATGATTTACACACCTGAATTTAGATCAATGAAAATAAAAGATCGATTGTACTAGCTCCCAATCCCATATATTTTTATAAAATTTCATAGAAAAAGATTCATTATAACTGTTCGAAGGAAGAAATGCTTCACAACTAAAGGAATGCTGCATTTTGAATACATCTCACAGCACGCAAAATACGTGTTCTCTCATGAAATCTTGAGAAATAAGACATAACCACAAGGAATCATACAGTTGCACAAGCAGTTTCATCAATTATACAAATGCACACAATTTAATAGAGAGATTGAAAAGGTAAATCACTTATACTCATTGATTTCAATGGTGAAACACTGATATACATGCCTGTCATTAGTTACAAAACATAGCCCCTTTTCTGCAAAGAACTCCACAACTTACAAAAGTAGAAAAGCACCAGGTAAGAACTGTCTACAAAATGAGGTAAAAAAAACCATATATACAAAAATTATCAACCCCTGCCCTAGGGCTTACAAAAATATCCGCCTCTAGAAAGATTTGTACTTAGATCTTTTGAATGAATTTAATGTTGCATCCCCGCTGTCCATGTCGGTGAAGAGTCGCTCCAGGAATGGCCTCCTTCAGATCTTTTGCAACCATGCATTTAATGTACTAACCTCTAGCCTCCATGTCCACTCTCAAATCTCCTTTAAGAGCTGCCTTGAATGCCCCTGGAGCATTACCATTAATACTGATCTGCCTTTTTCTAGTAGACCTCACAGCTATCCCCGAAACTGACGGCTTCTTCCTTCTTTTGGCCTTCTTCCTGTTGTAGGTTGAATTCCTCTACAAGAAGCTTTAGGCTTTCCCATTAGATCTCCACACCATCGTTCACAGAGCTGCTCCATCACCTTTGATCTCAGAATAAGTTGGTGTTGTTTATGCTCTGTTGATCTCATTCACAAGGGGAATCAAACATTCAAACGACTAATGGTTCGCTTTTAGTTCTTTCTGAGTGGTTGAACATATGCCATGCAAGATCCTGGGCGGTCAAAAGTCATTCAGCCAGAATCGCATGTCGGTGAGACACTGGCCATGTCTCCCTGATGCGAGCATACCTCACAGGACGGTCGACATAGCTTGGGAGTGTCAGTGGGACTTCTCATCGAATGCAAAATTTATATCGATATTACAGAAAAGCATCGGCAAGAAAATCATTTTTGGCCAGACTTTATGCCAAAGGAAAAATCTCTCAGCGAGACCACCTTCGTTCGTCGAGACAACATGTCGAACTAAAACCCCGCGGCCAAGAGTCTTACCTGTTCCAAATATCCATTCAGCGAGACCATATCGAGTCGACAAGACCTTTCGCCAAACTCAAGATCTTTTGGTTTGCTTATTTTATCTTGGCAAGACCTTATCAGGTCGGCAAGACTTCTCAGTGAGGCCTTATGTTTCGGCGAGAGCTTATTTCAGTTAGGGAGACTTCTCTCAGTCGGCAAGACCTTTCACCGGGCTCCTTTCTTTCCCCGACGCTGCTTCACTTTAGCAAGAGTCCACCCTGTCAGTGTGACTTTTTCCCTTCACTAGCCCCTGGCGCCGAGACCTCAACAGTCAGCAAGACATTACGTCGATATCAATCCCTATTGGTGAGACTTTCACTATCGGTGAGACCCCATGGCAAAGGAAAAACCTTTGGCTAGCTGAGACCACTTCAGCATGACACTAGCGAGTCGGGAAGACTTCTTTTTGAGGGACCCTTCTTTCGCCGAACTCCTTTCTTTCAACGACGCTAGCCCTATGCATAGTCAGCGAGACCTCAGTAGTCGGGGAGACATATAAAAACCCATGGAAAATAAAATGTTCAGCCAACCGATGGATCTCAAATGAATATAAAACACTGCTAGTCGGCAAGACATCTGAAAAGTCCCAGCGACGTTCTTCCTCAGGAGCTTTATGCCAAATCTGACTGAGGCAAGGCTTTCCAATAGACTTCCTTGTGAAAAAGCATCAGATAAAGACCTTCCCAATGAAATCCAAAGACTTGCACATTGGGCTCAACCCTTATGGGAGCCACATTTAATCCACATTCTGAATTTAAAACATATTTTCCCCTGATTGAGCCTACAAGTGAAAATTGGATAACATGAACATCATAAAGATCAAGAAGAAATAAACTATTGCCTGGCCAGGGGAGGAGGACTCTAAAGATCAGGCTATGCATCAGGATCGGGCTGTCTAACTGAGTGTCCACTTGACTCAGCCCCTATCGTAACATTGGGCTCTCCAAATCATGGTTGTCACTGTGCTATAGAAAAAAAGGCCTCATACAGGGTCTAGTAATATTTCAACCTCTATATAATTGATCTCACTTAGCCTATAAAATATTCATCTCTATCCTAAGTATGCCCCTCTTAGTGTCAATAACCTGCAACTGTGTCTCTGCAACTAAATGGTGCCAAATCTTAGTGTCTCTCTCCATCTAAAATCCCTCTCTCTCCTTTCGAGTCACATCTCTCTTTATAGTGAGTGTCACAATCTATGCCTCCATGGCATGTCCCTACAATACTCAACATCCCTCACATCTGTTATATGTAATAAATATACACTTCCACCCCTAGGTTGTGGAGGGGGACCTAGAACCTATCCCTAATCTTGCTACATCTGATCACCCTATCCTCCCTAGGCACCATCCTGCTGAGCCTTATGAAGCTACTATACAATGATCTCGGCATGTTGTCTCTCTCCTAGGCAACTTGTGATGCCTACCCTACCCACTGTGGGAACACCGATAAGATTTGTAAATCTCAAAGGAAGTTGTTGTTCCCACCACTGATCATAATCAGGAGTAGTACCCAAATCTTCTAAACCCATTGGCCAACCCCATCTAAATGGGGTAAGAGCTCTAAACAAAACAATAGAAGCATCT
>VDFB02232847.1:14217-37931 GCA_007258455.2 Sequoia sempervirens
TACAATCTCTGCAAAGCTTGTGATGAACTTCCTCACGAAGTTGATTTTCCCAAAGAAAGACCTCATTTCTTTCTTGCTTCCTGGCTTAGTGATTTTAAGAATGGACTCGACTCAGTCTGGATCGATTGATATTCCCCTTTCTGAAATTATATGTCCCAAAAGCTTGCCCTCTGAGACTCCAAACATGCATTTTTTTGGATTCAATGAGACTCCATACTGGATGCATCATTCCAGAACCTTGGCCAAGTCAACAGCGTGGTTCAATCGGTCTTTGGAGAACACTGTTAGGTCATCTATGTAAAAAATAATGCACTTACTAATTAGATCCTTAAAGGCTATGTCCATGGCGTGCTGGAAAGTGGCTCCAGCATTTATCAGACCAAAAGGCATCCTTCTGTATGCAAACGTTCCCCACTTTGCAGTGAAATCCGTCTTCATCCTATCTTCAAAGTCAACCATTACCTGATTATATCCAGAGTAACCATCCAAGAATGACATCGTCTGAGCTCCATTGACAGTCTGCAAGACTTCATCTAGAGAAGGAAGCGGGTAGTTATCCTTTTCTGAAGCCCTATTCAGGTTTCTGAAGTCAACACATAGCCTCATCTCCCCATTTTTCTTGTGGACTGGGAATAAGTTATCCACCCACGTTGAATGGCGCACAAGGAAGATTATCCTCGTAGACAACAATTTCTAAACTTCTTTATAAATCAATGGCTCAATCAAGGGATTGACAGGGCGCTGCTCCTGTCGAAAGGGCTTAACCTTAGGCTTCAAGGGGATAGTGTGAGTCATAACAGAAGCATCAAATGTCTGGAGGTCTTCATACCCCCATGCAATTGTAGCAATATCCTTTTTAAGCGCCCTCAGTATGTCTTCTCTAATTGCTTCAGGGCAGGCCTTCCCTATATAGACATTCCTTTCAGGGCTAGCATCGACCAAGTTAACTGTTTCATATTCGCCTCCCTTTTCTTCAGCTGATATTTTCTCTCGAGCCCTTGGATCTGAGTCAAAAACTCTCTCCAAAGCCACCATTCCTTTGGGAATTTTATTATTCTTTAAGTTAAGACTCCTTCTATATGCATTTCCTCGGGGCTCCAATCCCCCTTGATCTCTGTTTGACTCATCAATAATTTTTCCCCTCAAAAACATATGAGGCTTGCTAAGAGGCGAGGAATATTAATAGATCATCATAAAAGACACGGAAATTCTTGATGTTGAGGGAACAATTTGGGTGGACATCGGTTCGTGAGAATCTTTGAATTTGGAGCCTTGCATGGAGTTCCAAAGATTGCCCTAACGACACTTGACCATTGAATCCCTGACTATCTAATTTTCTTCTCTAGGGATTAAGCTAATCCAAAAGGCATCAAAGTCTTTGATCAGGTTCCATTACCCTACTTCTATATATTTCCAGCCTTTTATTGTGACAGGTGTACTGGCTGCGTACCTACTTGACAACAATTTATGAATCTCCCTTGACCATCAAGGCAGTGACCTTCTTATGAGCAAACATCAATCCCCATGCCAGAGTTTCATACTCTGCTACGTTGTTAGTACATCCAAATTGCAACCTATAAGAAGCAAAGAATTTTTTTCCTTTGGGGCTGGTTAGTACAATTCCAACACCACTGCCTATCTTAGATTTGGATCCATCAAAGGTGAGGGTCCATAGTTGATCAGGGGTTGGAGTTGATTCTTTTGAAGTTGTTATGGGGGTTTGATCTAGAAGAGTCACAGTTGAGGCTGCTTGATCTTTTGCATCAGGTATAGGGAAAGGATGCTCTATAAGTTGCTTAGATACACTCCCCAATTCCTGCTTAGTTATGTCATCTGACCTATGGCTATCCTTCTGATAGTCACTAGTGTCTTTGGTTAACCCCTTGGGTTTTGTTTCATTTGTAAGTATAGGGGTGTCAAGTAGACCTTGGGGTTGCTCTTTATCAATATGCTAATTCAGAAGTATATCTGGGGCAGGCTTAATATGAGAAAGAACTCCATTTAAAGTCATATTGTCCCTGGTTAGCATTATTGCTTCCTTGGCCTCAAATGAGAAGCGGTCTGCAATGGTCTCAGGGCGACTTGTGCTAGCTTCCTCAGCTTGGGAAACTTGACTTAAAATGTCAGCACAATGTTGACAAGTCAATTCAGAATGACTTTGATAATGTACCCTGCACCAATTAGGTAGAAGAAGACTCTACAGATCGGTGTCTTCCCCTAAGACCAGTTGATCTTGTTGCAGCTTTCTGACTAATGCCTATTGATTTTCATTAATCGTGGGGTCAAGGAACTTTTGTTTTGACATGTCTTTAGGATTAAGAACCAAGAAGGTTAGAATTTCTTCTTGTTTATAAACCCCCATCTCAGTCTCAAAGTAAGCTACCTCATTGGGAAAATCATACTCAGTGATGATATGCTTGAGGCGAGGCTCACTTTCAATTCTAATCTGAGTAGGAATCCCTCTCCATGGCAGCCACATATGTGAAAAGTCAAGGGAAAGATATCCCCCTAGACTTTTCATCAAATCTCTGCTCAGCAGCATACCATAGGTCTCAAGAATATCTGCTACTTGAATATCTATGTTGGTTAGGATCCTAGGATCTGATCCTACTTGAACATGTATGTTTCTTAATTCTCCTACCACATTAACCTCTGTCTTGTCAAGTTGAATGACCTTCTTATTTGTCTGAATGGGTTTAATCCCAACTTCTTACATATGGAAAATGGCATAACATTGCCTGAAGCTCCTGAATCCAATAGACAGTTGTGTAGGTTCTTCCCATAAATTCTTAAACTTAAAAGGAAAGGTGGAGTACCTACCTTGTTTCTGTACAAGGTTGCATTCATGTCCCCAATAGGTGCCACCTTGTTCTTTCCTTTTAATTTGTCAGCTTGCTCCAGAGCTTTCAACACTATCTCCCTTTGAGCAGGGCACCACTTTAGAATGTCAAAATATGACAAAGAAGTTTTATGTTTCTGCATCTCAGAAACTATGTCAAATTTTGTATTACAACTCGCACCACCTTTGAAAACACCAAAGGAATTACCCTTGTTATGGAAGTCAGGCGGGCCTTGTGGTGGAGGAGGATTATTATCAGCACTTTGATTTGGAGGCACCATGTGATTAGGAGGTGCTGACGTAGTGAATGGCCCCTTACTTTGATTTCTCAGGAAGTGTCCTCCCTTTGTCTGAAAAGCTTGGGCATCATATGAATCCTCCTCTGGTTCATTCTCTTCTTGCCTTGGGAATGAAGGTTTCTCTTCAAAAAGGTCATAAGTCATTGTTGTTTCTACTGAGTCACCTCCTTTGTTGGAATTCCCTTGGAATGTGTGGGCATCTTCGTGTGCCATCTTGACAACTTTTTCCATCTGGGGGCAGTTTACCTTAGAATGGGTCGCACTATCATGAAGCCTACACCAATTTGTCATGAAGTTGAGGTTGGCCACATTTGCAGTATGTGATCTCTCCTCATTTGCTTGATAGTTATGAGGAACCCCACCATTATTGGGCCTTGTATTCCATTGTCTATTATTAGTTTGCCTTTGGTTATATCCTCTCTGATGTTGGTAGCCCTGGTTAGAGGAATTTTGGCCCTAATAGCCCCTCTGGTTGCAATTGTTGTTATTCTAATAAATACCCTAGTTGTTGCTTTTTTGATTAGGGTAGTTCCCTTGGTTTTGGGAAGGGTTCAACCGAAGCTGAGCCATGTCGTTTGTAACTTGAGACAATGTTTTCTTCAAGGTTTCTTCCTCATTTGTAAGTCGGACTGCCCTTTCACTTTCAATGGCCTTAGCAATAAGTGGCTGATCAACATGACTTGGGGTTCCAACTTGGTTATGAAAACCCTAGGGACCTTGAGGGACCTGTGGTTGTTGAAAAGGGTCAGGAGTCCTATTAGCATAGAATGGAATGGGAGGCTGAGTTTGCAATTCGGATATAGGCCCATAGTGGGAAGGAGACATTCCTGGGACAGTGTTAAATAGAGGAGTTGGGCTAGACATCTGATAGCCTAATGAAGGAAAACCTCCTCCCAAACTTGGTTGGGAGTTAGTTTGTTGTTGCAGCTTGATAGCTAGATGATAGACCTTGGATAGGGAATCAATATCAGCCGGTTGATAGGTTCTTTGCAGGAACAAACCTAACAAAGGGTCTATAACCCTAAAGTAGGCCTGAATGGCACTATTCTCAGTAACCAGATAGGGATCCTGTAGCCTCCTATACATTTGTTGAAACCTAGTATTGAATAAAGGCAGAGATTCACATGTCTCCTTCCTAATGGTGGCAAACTGATGTACAAAAGAGCTGGATCTACATAGACTCTGAACGGATTAATGAAGGCATTTTCCAAGTCTGTCCAAGTCAAAATGGAACCTTGAGGAAGATTAAGGTACCAATTGTATGCCATGTCCCCTAAGGAATAAGGGAACAACCTACAAACTACATCATGATGAGCTATTTGGGCTCTTGCACAGGCATCCTTAAAAGCCTGTATGTGTTCTTCAGCACTCCTTGACTCCCCATGAATGTATTTAGGGCAGAATTTCTCAAGGTTCTTGGGCATATCATGGAAACCTCCAGGAATAGTTCCCAATGGAGAGGGCTATTCTGAAAGAACGCCATTGGTGGGGGGTGGTGGTGGTTGAGCCGCTATTGGATGGGTCAAACTAGCTATGACACTTGAGATGGACATGATGGTGGATTGATAGGAATCCACTCGGGTATTGGTGAAAAGCCTCGATGGAGTGAGAGGAGCCGATAAGGGTGGTATGATTGTTGCCCCGCCTTATGATTCTTGTGTCTTGTTGGGTCTTGAGTTCTATCAAAGGTGGTGGATTTTCAGCTGATCGAAGAACTCTGTGGGCCTTTCTAGGAGAAAAACCCATTTTATCCGTTTTCCTTCTAGGCCCTCCTTCTAGTGCCAGTTCCTGTTGATGATGATTTTGGCACCAATAATACAAGCATAATATTACTATTCTAATTCCTGAAGAAAAGGAACACATGGATGCCTTAGCTCCCAAGGTCTTTGTAGTTGGGTCTCAACTATGCTGATGTTACTTAGTGGTCAATGCAATAGTAATATTCAAGGGGCCTGTTGGTGTGAGCTTCTGGATTGTTCTAAGATCAAGCATGAAATATAACCTAATTTAACCGAGGTTTTTAAAGAAACAACAAAAGATAGATCAGGGTTTTTGAACAGAAAAGAACAATAGTTCATCCAATCTTAACCAGACTTGTTAACTTCAAGGAATTATAAACTAAAACTGTAGAACAAGATAATCTTTTGATTGACACATAGCCTCTTTCATTCTCAGTGCTAATTCAAATAACAGATTTTTAAGTTACCATTTAAATTAAACACAAAATAAAAAAAATTATTCCTTGAAGGCTTCACAAATCAAATGATCAAATTAAGACAAATATCATTCAAGAACACAACATGAAGTAGATTAAACTTTGATTTCTTCTACTGTTATTAAACCAGATAAGCAATATTTACAAAGTTGGCACAATCACCAGTGTACAAAGAATCTGTGTCTCTAGATTATTTCCAACTACACTAAGAGAACTTAGAAAATACATTACAATCTGTACTAAAATCTAACTGCTAAACAAGAACATAAGAGAAGCTCTCATTACTGAGAATCAAGATGCAACTCTATCTCCTTCTGTTAACTAACTAACTCCTAACAATTCTTAGTCTAAACAGTTCTCTGTCTAAAAGTTCTTTAACCTTAGAAGTTCTAATCTAGAAGTTCCAACCTTTACAAAAAGGAAAGAATTCCTTATATACAGAATGTACAAACAAGAATGTGTTGTCCCCTACACTAGGGTTTACAAAATATCTACAGACTGTAGGAGAGTCGGCCCTCAGATCTTTCTGAGGAAAGTCAAAACTGCATTCAAAGTGGAGCCCTGCGGTCCATATTGCTAGAAGGTTGTTCTAGGGATGACCTTAGATATTTTGCAACTGCAACCTTTACTCTTCTGTCTGTGTGTCCATCTTTGAAATCCATCTCAAGGCCGCCTTGAATGCTCAAAATATCTCCATCAATACTGATCTACCTCCTTGCTAGTGGTCATTATAGTTGTCCCTATGAGTCACAGTTTCTTCTTTCCTTCGGCCTCCTTTTGTTCTGGACTTCTGTGTATGTTTGACTATTCTTCTAGAAATGCCATCGGGCCTTCCTGTAGATTTAAACCTTTCACCCGAGTCAATCCATTTCCTTTTGATCTCAGAAGGAATCCATTTTGCTTTCATTTTGTTGTTCTTCATCACAAGGGCAGTCAATCGATGAAAGGGACCGATGAGTCACTCTTTTGGCTCCTTCTGATTGGTCGGGCACATGCCAAGCGAGCTCCTCAGGCAGTGAAAGGTGGTTCGATCAACATCGCATGTTGGTGAGACACCATCAGTGTCTCCCCGATGTGACTTCACCATTATGCAGTTATCAGCATGACACAAAACAGTCGGCAAGATGTTTCAGTGAGTTGAAGAAGTCGTATCGAGCTCACAAAACCAATCGGCAAGAGTCCTTCGTTTTGCTGAGACCTCTCAGCGAGGATGCAAATCTTTCAGCAAGCCCTTTTATTTTCTCCTCGAACCTATTCTGTCAACAAGAGTCACGGGGATGCTAGACTCACTAGGTGGGCTCATCTCAGATGTTGGGGAGACTATAATGTTTTAGGGAGACCTTACCCTGATTTTCTCTTTTCTTACCAAGCCTTCCCTTGTTATCGGCAAGACTCCCTCCCCTCACCAAGACCTTATGGTGAAAACATGACCCTCAGTGGGAAGTCCTGGCAATATCCACCTTGTGTCGGGGAGACGTTATCGGATGGCCAAGACATCTTACCAAGCCCGTTCCTTTGTTCTCATTGTCCTTGAGCTCTTTCTATTTCGGTGAAACACCCACCTTTCGATGAGAACTCCTGGTGAATTCCCCCGAGCTCATCTTCCTTTCGGCAAGAGCCTGCTGGGTCGGCAAGAAGTCACCGCGAAAACACCTCATTCGTTTGAAGTCTCCCCAACCCCTCTTTTCTCCTCAAGATCCTTTTATTTTTGGAAAGGGCTTGGTCTCCTTGGCATGAGATCACACCGAATCCCCTTTTGCTTTCACTCAGACAGTCCGGAGTCACCCAGGCATTTCGCCAAATTCCCTTTATTCTTCTAGAGTCTCCCCAAGTTCTTTCATTTCAGCGTGACCTTCGAACTTCACTAAGACCTTACACCAAGGTCTTATCATTCACCGAGTGTTCATTTGAGTTTGGGGAGAGGTTGTTTAATCAATGATACATCTCACCGAACCTTAGATCTTTCGGCGAGATCCTTCTGTCCTTTCGGTGAGACAATCTCACATCGGTGGGACCTTTGGCTGAAGCCACTCCATTTTTCCGATGCCATTTTTGTCGCTGTGACCCCAACTCTTTGGCTAGACATTATGCCAAAGGTTTTATCCTTCATCGAATACAACTCCCTTCAGCGAGACCCATGCCAATCAGCAAGATATCCTGCCGAAGGAAAAATTATTGATGACCTTAGATCTTTGATGGGACCCCTCCCTGTTGGCAAGACACTTTGATTCTCTCCCTAAAGACATACTGATAGAATCCCCCACGCTATGTTGGTGTGACCAGAGCTGCTCGGTGAGACGTTACCTCGATGTAGTTGAGTCCTGCCGAAGTGTGTTTGCTTTGTTGGCGGTCGGCGAGACTTGAAACTTTCACCGAGACCTCTTGGCGGGGAGAAAACCTTATGCCGATATATGAATCCTTTTGACAGTGGTTGGTGAGACATGGAGATTTCACCAAGAAAATTCCCTGAAGATCAACTTACGCTCATAGGAAACTCCTAGTCACCAAGACGATGAATGATGTCTTGGCGATAAATGCCTGCATATGATTTCTGATTGTTGTGACATCACCTGGGTCCTGTCGACTTTGCCTTAGCTAATTTTTATGATCAACTAGATTGGGTAATTCCTTCCAACTAAGCCTCAGTTGAGAAATATCATCAAGTGTAGGATTTAACCCTGTAAAAAGGAAGGTCTGCATTAGTCCTCAGCATAAAATAAGATATATTATAATAAATTTACCACTGCTTACAATTATTTTAGTGAATTCCTAGCAAGAAGAAAACCAACTTAGGTTGAGACAGGACCAAGATTAAATTAGATAGATCAAAAGTCAAAATTAAAAGGAAAATAAAAAAATTCCAAAGAGGACAACAAGTAACCAAAAAGAGAAGCGGGACCCATTTTGATCCAAACAAAGTGGGGTGGTTATGCAAGGCATAACAGGTCCCAACCAGTTGGGTTCAAATTTTCCTTTGATGTTTGGGTTTAGGGACTTCTTCTTATTTTCTTTTAGCAACAATTCTCTGACTTGGAATGTTCTGCTTCTAATTTTCTTGTTGTAACCCTACTTAAGTCAGTTTTGATATACCTACAGGTGATTTAGTGCCTCTATCCATCGCTCATCTAGTAACTCCACCTCATTTCATCTTGATATCTGATATTCCTCATCTATTATGAGGTTTTGCAATGATATTCTTAATGAAGGGAGCTTGATCTCAATGGGGAGTATTACTTCTGATCCGTAGACCATGGAGAAAGGGGTGGCACCAGTGGGTGTGCGGATGCTGGTTCGGTAGGCCCAGAGGGTGGGATTGAGCTACAGATGCCAGTCATGACCTGCATCATTGGCTATTTTCTTGAGGATCTTTAAAATGGTTTTATTTGTGGCTTCTGCTTGGCCATTGCCTTGGGGATAGTATGGGGAGGAGAAGTGATGTTGGATTTTGAATTTTTCACATAGGTCACGGACATCTTGATTCTTGAATGGTGTCCCATTATCTGAGATAATGGCTTATAGGATACTGTAGCGGCATATGAGATAGTTCAGAATGAATTTTGATATCTGCTTCCTAGTGATGTATGTCATGGGGAAGGCCTCCACCCATTTGGTGAAGCACTCGGTGGAGGTTATGATGAATTTGTGGCCACTAGATGAGGTGAGATTTATTTTTCTGATGATATCAAGCCCCCACTGTGAGAAGGGCCATGGTGTAATAATAGGATGGAGATCTTGAGTTGGAGCATGCATGAGGTCTCCATGTTGCTGACATTGTAGGCACCTTTTGACATAGTCATATTCCTCTCTTTCCATTGTAGGCCAATAATACCCCATCCTTAGCAATTTCTTAGCTAGGGTCATTCCACTCGAGTGTGAACCATAGATGTCATTATGCACCTCAGTTAAAGCGGTCAATGCCTCCTCAACGTTTAAACAATGTAATAGGGTTCCTTCTATGCTCCTATGGTAAAGGGTGTTTGCTAGGATGACAAACCAAGATGCTTTCTTGAGAAAAGTTATTTTTAGGCTTGAGAGTAAGTCAGCAAGTAGGAAACCTATTCGCAGGTAGGTATAAATGTCATGGTACCATGGATCACCAGGACCAATGATTTCACACACAAATTCTGACTATGGTACTTCGAATGCAGGTACAAGAAGTTGTTCTACCAAGAATTCATGTTTCAGGATGTTGGAAGGAATATCTAGTAAGGATCCAATCATTGCCACGACGTTTGTTGCTCTATTGTTTGCTCTAGGAATCTGCTCAAATGTGATATCAATGAATGATTCTTTGAGGATTTCTACCAACCTTTTGTACGGATTCAGCTTATCATCCTTTGTTTGGTACTCATCATTTACTTGATTTATTATCAACTGAGAGTCTCCATATACCTTGAGGACCATGATGTGCCACTACACTACTATTTTAAGACCTATGGTTAAAGCCTCCTATTATGTATTGTTGTTAGTGTAGGGGAATGCCAATTTGTATGATCTAGGTATGCAGTCCCCTTGTGGAGTGATGAAGAAGACAACGACTCCTAATCCATGATGCATATAGGAACCATCAAAGTAGAGTTTCTAGTGGTCAACTATGCTGAGATTGAAGATGGATTCATCCAAAAACTTTGATATGAGTGGATTCTTTGAGTAGATGGGTGCTTCTACATGTTGATCTGTGATGACTTGACCTTTGATTGCTTTTTGCTCTACATATTCAATCTCATACTTTGATAGTATCATAAACCATTTATCCATCCTTCCTGTGAGCATTCCCTTTGACAGTAAGTACTTGAGGGGGTCAATTTTGGTGATGAGTTTGATTTTGTGTGCCAACATGTAATTTCTAAATTTTTGTGAAGTAAACACCACTACGAGACATGATTTTTCAATGAATGAGTAGTTTAACTCATGCCCGACCATTGTGCGGATGATGTAATAGATGGTCCTTTCTATCCCATTTTCATCATGCTGAACTAGGAGAGCACTGAGGGCTATTGTTGTTGTTGACACATAGAGGATTAGTGGCTTTCTTGGGATTGGTGGCATGAGGACTAGAGTTGTAAGCAAATATTCTTTGATCTTATTGAAGGCTTCCTCACACTTGTCATCCCACTTGTATGCTACTCCCTTGTGAAGTAGGTGAGAATAAGGGATTTGTTTATCCACCAATTGTGCTATGAATCTTCAGATGGACTGAAGCCTGCCTTGGAGACCTCTCAATTGTTTCAATGTTTTGGGTGCCTCCATCTCAAGGATTTCTTTTACCTTGGAAGGGTCTACCTCAATACCTCTCATTGACACTATGTATCCTAACAACTTTCCTGATTGTACACCGAAGATACACTTCTTTGGATTTAATCAGACCTTGTATTCCTCCAGCCTATCAAAAATAACACTTAAGGTTGCTATGTGATCCTTTATTTTTTTGGATTTGGCTAGTATATCATCGACATAATCTTTGAAAGTTTTATGGATCATGTCATGGAATATTAACATCATGGATCTTTGGTATGTTGCTCCTACATTCTTCAAGCCGAATGGCATCATATTCCAGCAGTAGGTCCCCCATGGACAAGTGAAGGCCATTTTATGTTGGTCTTCCTTGGTGATCATTATTTGGTTGTACCTAGAGAAACCATCCATCAGAGAAAGCATTTCATGTCCCACTGTCATGTCCACAATCATTTCAATGTTGGGCAACGGGAAATCATCTATTAGACATGCTTTGTTTAAGTCCCTGAAATATGTGCATATTCTAATGCCCCCATCGGGCTTTGAAATAGGAACTAGATTGGATACCCACTCTAGGTAGTCAGTTGGTCTTATGAATCCTGCATCAAGAAGCTTCTTCAATTCCATTTTGACTAGCAGAGCAATCTGAGGATGCATTTTCTAAGTTTTTGTCTAACGGGCTTTGCTTTAGAGTATACTACTAGATGATGAACTACAATTTCAGGATCGAGCCCTAGCATGTCTACATAGCTCCATGAAAAAATAACTTATCTTTCTCTTAAGAAAGCTGCTAGGAGCTCTTGTTCCTCTGATAGTAATGACTCAACATAGAATGTGATGTGTGAGGTCTCCTCAGTTTAGAGATTAATTGGATTGTATTTTTTTGCTAGGACCACTTATTTTTCCTAATGAAGAGTTGTGAGAGGAAGATTGAATCCCCCATCCTCGGGTGCCTCAGAGAGGTTTTCACCATTGGATGTGTCCTTTATTTTTACTATTTTTGAGTCAGAGAGTTCCATAGTGTGGTTTTCACTCAAGGACCTAGAGATTATTCTTAATTTTTCACTTTTGTGACTGAGGGATTCATTCATTTCCCCATAGTACACATGTGTATCCAGCTCGATGATGAATCCTTCTTTGTGATCCCCACATGGAATATTATCCAGCAGTCCCATGAATTATGAGAGTGCCTCATCATTTTTGAATGTGTCAAGAATTGGTTGTCCTAGTTGGTCATAATTGATGAGTTGGGGGTAGACTAGGTGAGTTTCATGATTTTGACTACATGACTCAAATGACATGGTACTGATCATGAGAAGGGTGGTGTCCTCAAAGAGCATGGGTACGTCAGCTATGGAATCCTCATCATCAATACTACTACAGATGTTAGTTATGAAGTTACCTATGACCCGACCTATAGCTATGGGTAAGCGAGGTTCGGCTGTTAATTGTTGAGGAGGATTATTGACCTTTCTAACTGGAAGACCTCGACCATGCATGGTTATACTCAGATGAGTACATCCAAGGCCAAGATTTCTCATTCACATCTCTGAAATGATGGGTATTAGAAGTCTATTGTCATTTTTTCCAAGCCTTTGGTTTCTAACATATCCCATTGCAATCATCATTTGCAAACCTTTGTTGTTGTCATCCATTGGTAGATCAGCCGCTAGTCGATTTCCTTGGTATAAGAGATGGGATGGATCCTCCTCTATGACCTCTCAGCTGAGATCTCCCCAACTTCTAAAGTTGGGATATTCTTCAGGGAATGTTTGGGATGTGGAGGCTTCATTTGATTGAGGGTGTCCTCATGGTCTGGGAGATTGTGGTAACTCTCCTACCACAAAAACATTTTTGGGAATCATATAGTTTTTGCAACCATTATCCTACATGATGAATTTGATATCAGAGATGGTGGGGATGGCGAGTTTCTCTATCACAGAAGTGGAAGCGAGAGTGGCTAGGTCAATGTATGGATTTAATGGGCCTTCATCATTTTTAGGCATTTGAGGTATTTTCTAGTATTTTGCCTCTAAGTTCTTACAGTAGAAGAATGGTTTAGGATCTCCATGGATGGTGACCTCTTGTCCTTCATATGTGAATTTGACACATTGATGGAAGGTTGATGCTACTGCTTGCATTGCATGGATCCACAGTCGTCCCAGGAGAATGTTATAAGGCAAGTCAAGGTCTAGGAACTGACAAGTAGTTTCCATGATAGCTGGACCCACTTGAATAGGGATTTGGATTGTGCCTTGAGACACTCCTTCTTGATCATCATATGCTCTGATTGTAATTCCTTTTCCTTTGTTGATGGAGTCCTCTAAGATTTTTAGGTTCTTAATGAGCTTGAGGGAACAAATGTTCAAACCTACACCTCCATCCACCAAGACTCTCTTGAAATTATTTTTCTGCACTAGGACCTCTAAATGGAGTGCACGGTTGTAAGATGGTTGAGCAAGAAAATATTGATCAGAGAACATAAGGAGATTCAAAGTGATGATGTTTCCAACCATACTTGGAATTGTTCTACATCAAGATCTGCAGGGACCGTGGATGAAGCTAATGTTTCCTCAAGGATTTTCTTGTGGGCGGATGAAATTTTTAGCCACTCCATGATGGAGATTTGTGTTGGGGTTCTTTTCAGTTGATCAATGACATTGGAATCGTTCAAAATAGATCTGGGGTTGGGTGTGGGTGGTCTATTTGGCTGAGATGATCCTACAATGGTAATTTTGTCACCTTTTGTGGTGACTTCACAATCAACATGGGCTCCTTTGATGGTGATGGTAGCACAGTAGTCATCCGGGGATGTGACAACATTACCGTACACATGATTCACATTCTTGAAGGTACCTTTCCACTTATTAGCATTATTATTCCCTTTGTTATGGTTAGGCATCGAATTCGTGTATATTTTGAGATTCTGATTTCTTGCTGGCTATTCCACATTTATGATTCTTTGATCAATGAGGTCTTGGAAGATGTTCTTTAACCTCATGTATTTTTTAGTGGTGTGCCCTTTGATTTTGTAGAAGTCACAAGATGTTTTTTGTTGTACCAGGGTGGTTTCATGTCTGGTTCCTGATAATTCTCATAGGTAGGAGCTTTGATGAGGTTTCATTTATCAATTTTTTAATGATGACCTCAAGTGGTTCCCCAAGGGTGGTGTAGTTTCTCTTGGGGGATTTCTTGTTTCGCTGAGGTGGCCCTCTTTGATCATTGACGTTGTTGATGATTTGATTGTTTGGTTTTTGTGTTGTTGTGTTTGAATGATGATTTTTGTGATGATGGTGTTGGATTTGTTGTTGTGGTGTGGGTGTGTTTTGCTAAAGGGCACTAATGACAACTTTGGAATCAATGACACCATCATTGGTAATTTTTTTGTTTCTTTCCCATGTGTGAGGTTTGTCATTGTAACTAGTGGATGGGCGGTTGCTTTGTTGATCAGGATATGCTTGTGTCATTGGTTGTGTACCAAGGGACCATTCAATGTTAAGGGCCCTGGGGAACAACTGATCATATGTGGTGATTCCTTGGACTTTGAGATGGAAATCCAAGAGGCCGTCAAGGTTTGAGATGATAGTGCATACTTGTTCTTCCGGCATGGCCCATTTTCTCTGATTGGCCTTTCACCACCATCATTGTAGGAATGATGCAAATGATTCAATTTTTCCTTATTTCAAAGCTGATAGTTCCTCTAGACTAACATCCATTGCTATGTTGAAGGTATATTTTTTTATGAATGCGTCTACTATTTCCTAGAACGTCTTGATGCCAAGAGGAACGCAAGAGAACCATTCCATGGCATGGCCAACCAAACTTCTAGGAAATAGTCTCATCAAATAGGTATCATCATATGCAACTTCCATGCAATGAACCTAGAATTCTCTGATGTGATCTTCAGGGTTTCTTTTCCCATGGTATTTGTCAAACTTGGGGATCTCAAATCCCTTCGAGAATGGTTTCATTACAAGGCTCATATCAAATGGATAACGATACAAGTTGTTGGGTGTTTTTCGTGGTTCATCCTGATTGAAGATTGAGCACTTGTTGCGAGAGCAACTTGATTTGTGTCATCACATCATTTTGTGGATCAGGTGGTGGAATGAAAGTGTGTTTCAAGGTGGTTCAATTGTTGGTGGGATGGGTGGATTGGTTGGTATGTTAATGGATGATTTTTTCATGTGTTGTTGCACCATATATGCCTATAATTGTTGTTGTACCAACAACGCTTGTTGTTGGTCCTATTTTTGTTGTGCTAATAAGTCCTATTGTTGAGCCAACACACTTGTTGTTGAGCTGCTAATTGGGCTACTTCCTACTGTTCTTGATATTGTTTCAGTGCTTGTTAATATGCTTGATGTTTTGTTGCTTATTTTTGTACAAGATACTATGCTTGTGCTTGTGCTTGTTGCACTTTATATTGGGCTTGTGCTTGAGCGAAAGCTTGTGTAATTTGTGTGGCTTGAGTAGCTTGCACTTCCTGTGCAGCCTGAGTGGCTTGAGCAGCTTGTGTTGCCTGTGCAACCTTAGTGGCTTATTTTTGTTGTTGCAATAAGGCTTAGGCTTGTGTACTTTGTTGTGCTTGTTGTTCTTGTAGCACTTGTTGTACGGCTTGGGCAACTTGAGGAGCTTGCGTGGCTTGAGTGGCTTATTGAGCAACTAGTTGCATGGCTTGTTAGTTTTTCACTTGTTGGATTGCCTTTTGATAGGCGGCCTGCTAAGCTTCTTGCAACGTAATAATGTATTGGTTTGACGTGTTCAATTTTGGTGGCGGTGGTGGTGGAGGTAGATTTGGTATGGTGCTTGTTGTGGTGATGAGAGGAATTATCATGTTGATGATTGGGGTTTGAGTGGTAGACAGTGCATTCGATGTGTTTGGTCCTTGAGAGACCATGTTTTGAGATGTTAGGGGGGTGGTTGATGATGTGATGGTGGTGGTTTGCGTTATCGAGATGGTTGCCATTTGTTGTTGTGATATCGATGGCAAGGTGGAAGTATTTGCAATGATGCTCTGATTGATGCTTGGTGGGTTGATCTGATTTTGTTGATTGATGCTTGGTAAAGGGGGAAGTCCTAAACCAAGAAATGAAGTGGCTATTGATGGCAATGGTGGAAGTGGTGGAAATGTGAGGGGTGTAATCCCCTGAGGAAATGGTGTAGTGTCGAAAATGCCCCCTGGTCCAAATATGTCATCCTCTCCTTGCGAGGTTATGGGGAGAGATGTTTGGGGTGTTGCACAGAATGATGATGATGATGGGTTGTTTGGATCATGAAAGGTGAGAGAGACATATGGATGTGATGGATTTTTGGGTATGGTTTGTCCCAAGATGGTGTTTGTGTCCAAATCTTGATTGTTTACAAGAGGATGTGTTTGCAATGCATTGAGAAATGCACTTCCTTTGTTAACAATGGGTTGTGTTGGAGCGATAGATGATGTGATTTGGGGGATGTTTTGAGTGATGCTTTGGAATGGAGGCGTTGATGTGATGGGGATGGTTGATGAGATTGGGGGCATGACCCTAAAAGATGGTTCCACAATAGTGCTCACATCGAAGTCAGAAGGGAGTTTAGCCCCTTGCTTTGCTAATTGGAGCATGTATAGTGAAGGATTGAATATCATCATGATGTTGATAATTTTATATTTTCCATATTTTGAACCATTTCGGTGATTTCTTCATGTGTCATCCCAATAGGATTATTGGTAATACCTTCCACCTGACCTTCCTCTTGTTGATTTTGTGATGATGAAGGAAAGTTAGTTAGAGGGTTGCTTGATCCAACAGGATTCATTTCAGAATTTTTTTGGCTTAGGTCACTTGTAGTGGATGTTTCTTTGTTGGCTTCCATGTTCCTCTTGTGTTGAGATCTAGTTTGCACCATAAAAATAGGGATCAATTTTTCAAGAATATGGGAGATGAATCTCTAATTCTTTGGATTGATATATCTTTAGGTAAAAAAGAGAAATTTTTAGGATGATTTAAAGATCAAAGGGTGATAATGATATGGATGTAAGATGGATGTTTGATGGATGATTGGAACTCTTTGAGAATATCTTGAAGGGTATGTTAAACTTTAGGACTTTATTTTTGTTGTTCGCTTTGATATTGATTTTGATGGTGAACTCATAAACTCTAGGAGGTTGGATGTTGTCCTAGAGTAGATTTTGTTCAAAAGATGCTAATTTGTCTAGGTGTGAGAAGAAGGATTCATCTAAACACTCATATCCAAACAAGATGATTTTGATTGGTTTGATAATGAATTCCTAAATCCCAAGATGTTGGATGTTTATAAAGGGATGAATTTGTTCACAAGGTTTGATAATTTGATCAAATATGTGGATAAGGATGCATCTACACATATTCAATCAAACAAGATGATTTTGGATTGGTTTCAAATGATTTTCCCAAAGTTTAACATGAACAATTTTTCCAATATTTTCAAAGAGTTTATGATGAGATGATTTAGTTTTGATGTTCAAAGATGGATGAAGGTTTGATTTTGATCCTATGTTTACCTAAAAAGACACTTGTTTACTAGACCTTGGTTTTTAAGAACATACTTTACTCTAGACAAGATGCTCAAATTCCCGAACAAGATTTGGGTTGTTTCTTGAAGCTCTTCTATAAAAGTTAAAAAGCAATCTTTGTCTAAACTCATATAGCATTGAGAGACATTTTTGGTGATTTTTCGAACTAAGAGCTTTTACCTTTGGTTTCTTGATCTTGATCTTGCATGAAATCATTGGAGACACATGTGTGGAGTTCAATTGTTTTTAGTCTTTGCTTAATGACTTTGTTATACCAAAAACACTTCTTGATTAGGTTTTCAAAGTAGATGTCCAATGTCTTAAATTCTTCTCATTCCACAATGTATATCATGTGGAACTTTGATGAAATCAAGGCAAGGGTTACCTATTGTTAACTTTAGTAAGAAAATTGAGATATAATCCAAGTGTTTAGAAACCTCTAAGGATAAAATCCCAAGGGCAAGCAATAACACCTGAATTTGGTCAATTGTATTTGCTTCCTAAAGGGTTTGAAGTTTTCATGACAATGTTAAATGTTTGTTTCCAAATTTTTTCAAACAAGCAAATTCTTTTGTAACCAAGAACAAGCATAATCCTATGGATATGAAAGACTATATTTGTTGAGTCCCCACTTGGACAAGTCCAACTATGGTTATTTTTAGCGAATGGTTAGATGCTTGACCCCACTGGCTCCCCTCCATGACACTCACTTCTTAGGGAAGCCAAGCACCAGTACCCATGAAACTCCCATGACATACTTTCCATTTATACTAAAAATCGTAAAAGTGTGGGTGGCTTCAAAACGACCGTTCTTGCACCAACAAATAGATAGGGATTTTGGCCTTTCTACAACAAGGGTTTTAATTCAGACTTTCTGTTCATAGGAGTTGACCCAATGTGGTGAGATACCATTGCTTCCCTTCTTGTCGGAGCCAAACACGTGATACTGGCATTTGTTCTAGTACCCACTTTTATATCCTGGCTGGAAATACTCTTGGCTTTAGAGTGTTACTAGCTAGGTCATTCCCTTGGGTGAGTACTTTTTCCCACAAGGCAAGCCCTCTAAGATAAACAATAGTGAGCAAACATATTCATAACTTGATTGATCTTTGTTAAGAAATAAAGAGAGAATACACGCGATAGGTTTGGCTCACACTTGCAAGATGTTTTGTTCAATTTTAAACCCAAAATGAAGTGTGGAGGCAATTACTTTATCCCAACCTAAGACCACCAAAAAGCCTTTTGATTCTCAATATTGCCATGAGGCATGAGAGAAGCACATACATCTTTTCAAATGTGTTAGTGTAAGTAAGAAATCACAAAAAAAAAGTAGCACATGTTCTTTTTAGTCACGCAAAGCAACAATGACTTCTTTTTAAGCACCAAAATAAGTGTGAAAATTTTCCTTGTTCAATTGTTAAATCCGAAAACCAACTCTAGTAAGTTTGTGTCCTAAAGTTCATTTTAAGCCTTTTGTAACAAGAATTTAAAGAGTTCTTTTTAAATCCCAAAATGAATTTAGTATGTCCTAAGCATGAAAGATAACAAATTTTCCTTAAGAGGAATAATGAATCCTCTAAGAGTGTTAAACTAACACTAGAGTGTTTAAAAACACTTGGTATCATGAAATGAGGTCATCGTGCTTCTTTTCCTCTTCACCTTTGATCAATCCAACCTACAAAAAAAGATAAAAAAAATAAGTTAGGTTATGCAAAAATAGAGGTCAAGAAAGCAGAAAACAGACCAAATAACCAGAATTTGATAAAAAGTACTTTTCATAAATAATTTTTTACTTTCTACTTCCCTCCAGCAGTGCAACCCACAAAGGCATCATAGTTTGAACTTACCAGTGGTGTTGTATAGCGTCACTTACCATTCAGCGTCACTTTGTAGCCAAACCAGTGAGTATGAAGGCGTCGTTGTTCAGGTCAGTGGTGTTGTTTCAAAATTTAAATTATGGGTGGGAAACATAGGGCGTCAGAGTTTGAAGTTTGGAGTGGTACAATATAGCAACACTGAGTTCTCAATGGTGCTAAATAGTGACGCTGAGATTCCAATGGTGGAGTTTTCTGTAGGCGAAAAAACAACAAAGAAAACACAAAATTTAGTGCAAAAACGTGATTAGATTTTCAAGAGTTCCCTCCCTGTAAGGCCAAATGTAGAACTTCAATCCAAATACCTGAAAAACACAATGAAGGAACAAGGATTCCCCATTGAATCCATTAGCAAAACCCCAAATAGGAAAGAAAACAAGAATAAAATGAAAGAACAAGAAAGTAAGCTAAATCCTATTGAAAGCAATGCAAACTCTTGATCCCATGCGGAAATTGGTGCCAATTTGATGTAAAAATTGGCCCTTACCCAACTCTAATGATGTGATGCAGATGATTGATGAAGGATGAATGCTTGTGGTGATGACTTCAATGGAGCTCCATGTTGAAAATTTTCAAAAATCCCAACTATGCTTGGATGAAATTGATGATAAGTTGCTATGAATTTGAGTATAATAGCTTTGCTCAAATTGTGGATGCTCAAATGAGGAATAAGACCTCTTATTTATAGAATGTTGAGATGGAAGAATGCCCAAAAGAGAGCAATGTGGGACTAAGAATCAACCCATGGCAAGATGCTACTTGTCAAGATGTGAATGGATCAAGGATGTGCAAGTTTTGAAGAATGTGTCAATAAATGCAGTTAGGTGGAATTTGAAATTGTTGAAATGACATGCAAGAGGGAAAGAAAATGCATTGAATGCCACTTGGCTCAAGGAAAAAGGACTTGATAGGTGAAGTAAATGCCTTGTTGGAAGGACAAAGCCCACTTGGATTTTGAATTCAAATTTGAGGAATATTCCTTTATTATGCCTTTTGAGAGAAAATAGAGATTTAATAAATGAATTAAATCTATTTTCATGTGCAAGTTGCAAAAGCTAGAGGAAGGGACATGGATAGAGATTAAATTAATCAAGTTTAATTAATTTAATGAGAGATTAGTTGATGTGACAAATTTGACTTAGATTTATAGATTGATTTAAATCAAATATGAGAAGAATATGATTTTAGAGATAGTTAAATAAATATTTTTTATTTATTTAACTAGAGAAGGTGAAAGTTAGATTAAATTAAATAAATATTAATTTATTTAACTTAATAGGATGACTTTAGAGATTTAATCAAATAAAATGAATTATTTAATTAAATAGAGATAATTAGATCAGGTTGATTCATTTAATTAACGGAATGGAACAACTTAATCAAATAAGATGATTTATTTAATTAAGAGAGGATAATTGATGAATTTAATCACATATGGGTATCTAATTAAATGGTTAGACCGAGGGATGATTTAGGATGAAACAGTGTTAGTAGTTAGGATTAGATGTGCAGTGTTAATTAGTACACTTTCCATTTCTACAAGGGTAGAGGGTAGAGGATTGATGGTAGAGGGTAGAGGGTTTAAGGGTTTAGGGTTTATGGGTTTAGGCATTAGGGTTGAGTGTTTTAGGGTTTATAGGGTAGAGGGTAGAGGATTTAAGGGTTGAGGGTTGAGGGTTTAAGGTTGAGGGTAGAGGATTGAGGGTATAGGTTTGGGGAATTAATGTTTAAGGGTTGAGGGATTAAGGGTCAAGAGGATTGAGGGATTAGGGTAGAGAGTTTACTAAGTGGGTTTAAGGGTTTAAGGGTTGACGGATTAGGGCAGAGGGTAGAGGGTTTAAGGGTTGAGGGTAGAGGGTAGAGGATTGAGGGTATAGGTTTGAGGGATTAGGGTTGAGGGTCAAATGTATAGGGTAGAGGGTACAGGGCTTGAGAAATTAGGGTTTAAGGATTGAGGGATTAAGGGTCAAGAGGGTTGAGGGATTAGGGTAGATATTTTACTAAGTGAGTTTAAGGGTTCAGGGATTAGGGTTGAGGGTAGAGGGTAAAGGGTTTAACGGTTAAGGGTTGAGGGTTGAATGTTGAGGGCAGAGGATTGAGGGTATAGGGTTGGGGGATTATGATTGAGGGTCCAATGTATAGGGTAGATGGTATAGGGGTTGAGAGATTAGGGTTTAAGGTTTGAGGTTTGAGGGTTGAGGGATTAGGGTCGAGAGTTTACTAAGTGGGTTTAAGAGTTTGAGGGTTGAGGGATTACGGTTGAGGGATGGTGCAGAGCACCTTGTTGCTCCATTTTATGAATTTGATTCTAGTAGGTTGTTTTAGTCATGATGATTTCTAATAATGCCATGTTAGGCCATTTTGTAATGTTTTTTTTAGTTTTGAGTTAGTGTGGGGTCAATTGAGTCAATTATGTAAAAATTGCCAAATTGTCAAGAATGTTGTCAAGAAAAAATGAAAAAATTGCTCTTAAGTGGAAGCCCAACAGTCATGGGTAGTTGAAAATTATTTTTGGGCATTGTTAAGATTTGGTTGAGTTATATATGTGTTGAGAACTCAAAGTTGATGGCTATTGAAGAATTTGAAGGAGAAAAATCAGTAAAAGATCACGTTTTTTGTTATTTTCTATGTTTTTTCATTATTTCCAGCCTATGTACAGGTCTGTATAGTAGGGGTTTGCTCCAAGATGATTTGACTTTGTTGTAGTATTTTATTAGCTTTGATTTGAATCCACTCTTGAGGAATTCTATTGAGTCTTAAGTAGTTTAGAGGTAGATTTCTAAAGACTGGTCTGAAAATAGTGGTACAAGGGTTTGAGGCATAGAATGATCTAGAAGGACATTCCACCGACTATACAGGTTGTAGTTCGGTGGAATGGTCCTAATTAGAATAGTAATAGAGGTATGAATTGATATTTTGTTGTGTTAAATTATTTTGAAGGATTTGTAATGTTGCCCCTATGGAAAATGCATGATTCTAGGCCACAAAGGCATAAATGGAAGTAGCAGATTGAAGAATTGGGTTTAAGGAAGGATAGGGCCAGTTGGTCTTGGTGTTATTTGGTGTAGCTTGATGAGATTGAAGGTTGGAAAATACAAGAGTGGTCATTTAGATTTTTGGGCAATGAAACCCTAGTTGAACAAAGGGTGAAAATAGGTGAAATAAAGTGGTTTTGTGAAGTGTATAAGGATCTTGGGGGTAGCATAATCTGAGGGTGAATTGAGTTTATATTGGTAGAATAAGAAAGGTTTGGGGTGGTTATGATTTTGGTTAAGGATCGAAGATAGGGTTTTCAATAAACCCTTGCTTAACTTGTGAGAAGAGAGGGTTGTGGGGTTTGCTATGCTAGAGGGATTAACATGGCCTAAAAGTGGTGGAATTGGTGCTTTGGAAGATTGGTTGTTGCTTCCCAATAGGTTTTTTCATCTGGAAAGAAGAATAAAGGAGGGTTTCTTTGTTAATTTGGCCAAGATGGCCTTGTGTAAAACATAGTTTGCTAGATTTGAGAAAGTTGATCCAAAGGATTCTTAAGTGGGTTTGAGGTATGTGGAAAGAGGCCTTAATGGGTGCAAAAAATGGTTGTTTTTTGTAGTGGTTGTTAAGAGAATATGAGAGTTAAGGTGGAGGAAATAGGTCTACTGACCTACTAGGGAGACTAGGTGAAAATTTGAAATTAATCCTAGATTGAGTTTGTGGGAGAGAAAAGTTGGTTAGAATCCCTTTGTATAGTGAAAGTGTGATGGTTGCCACCCTGTATTGCTAATAGATGGTATCAGAGCCCAGTTAGTAGATCCTTGAAGGTGATTGCTTGAAGTTTGCATAAAAGGACAGTTGGAAATTGTAAAAACAAGACAACATGGCAAAGGAAATCAGAGAAGCAACACAAATAAATGCACTTTTCAAAACCACTTGCAAGTGGAATGGCAAGCTATGTACTATAATTGTAGATTTTTGTAGCCTAGATAATATGGTATCTTAGGAAATGGTTGACAAGTTGCATTTGGCAAGGTTTCCTCATGAATCACCCTATTATGTTTCTTGGTTGAATAGTGAGCATACTTTGTTGGTCAAGGAGAAATCTTGGGTTGAGTATCAAATAGGTGGTTATAAGGATAAAATATTGTGTGATATTGTACCTATGAGCATATGTCATTTGTTATTGGGAATACCATGGCTATATAAAATATTTTCTTTATATGATGGAAGGCATAATAGTGATAAGATTATGAAGGATGGAGTTACTTTTAATTTGATTCCATTGGTGGAAGAGGATAAGAGACAAAGCAAGAAAGTAAGAATTACAATGCAGGGAAGAAAAGCGTATCTAAGGCATGAGGAAGACAAGTATAGTGTGAGTGTAGCCACTACAAAGAAGAAAAGTGTTGAGACAACAAGTGTTGATAAGGATGCAATGATGAAGAGACAAGAGGATGATGAGTTCATGAAGAAGATTGAGATAGTGAAGGTCAGAGATAAAATGACCTTGAAGGTTCAAGACAAGATTGGAAAATATGCTGAAGACAAGAAAGGATCTAAATTTTGGAAAAGGAAAGCAAAAGAAGGTGCAGGACAGTCATGTGATGATAATACAGTGATGAGCAGATCTGATATAGAGGTCCTAAAAAGAGAAACAAATGTGGTGAATACAAAGGAGTTGCCTAAGGAAAGGTAAGGTTGGCCTAATAAGGTCACAATGAAGGCAATATATTATCCACTAAAA
>VDFB02232850.1:0-10557 GCA_007258455.2 Sequoia sempervirens
TCTACTCTTTGAAGCTTGGGATCTTTTGGAGGTGCCTTGTTTTAGTTGGTTTCTTTGGGGCGGGTTCTATTGTTGTTGGTGTGGTGATAGGGGTTTTTTTTTACATGATCCTCTGGTCATTGGGTGTTTTTATGGTTGATGTTAGAAGCCCCTTATGTAATTTTTTGGCTTGGTTTCCCTTTTCGTTATCGTCTTTGTTGAAGGGGGTTAGTTCTATTTTATGGGTTTCTAGTTCTTCAAGTTGTTCTTGTTTATGGGAGATAATGCTGCCATAATCTCAGTTGGGAAGTTGTTGTTGGGTGACCATTTAGTCATGTTCCTCTGGATGTTGGTGAAGTTGTTACAAAGGTTTATTCTTAAGGCCCAGAAGTGGTGGTGTTTGAGGCTGATGGTTGTCTCTTCTTTTTTGTTCTAGTTTCTTTCTAATCCAAAGGAAGTTGTGATTTCCCTTTCTATCAGAATCATTTCCTTTTTTTGGGTTCTACATTTGGTGTCTTCTATGGAGGTGAAGAATGCTCCTTTTGAGGTGGATCCCTCTTCTTTTGAGGTGGAGTTGGTTGTTGTAGTTTTGATAGGAAGTTCTATCCTTTACTGCTTGTTCCTATTGAGGTGGAATTGGTGTGTGTAGGAGAGTGACAAATTTGATAGAAAGGGTTCTTATCTCTTCCTCTCCTTTAGAGGGGAACCCTCTTCTATTAAGGAGGAGATTGGGTTGACTTTTTTGGAGGGATGGAGCCGCAAGGAGGTGGATGGTTATCAGTGTTTCTTTCCTTTTTACTCCCTTATTGAGGTAGGGAGTAGGGTTGGGTTGTTAGTTCTAAATGGGAGCTCTTATTGCCCTCTTTGTTCTAGCTCGGTGCTAATGTCATTGAGTGGTTGGATTGCTATGGTCCAGTGGATTTTTTTTCTCTCCCTTGGGGTGGATGTGTTCAAGTTTTCTATGTTTACAATTTGATGGGTAGCTTGTTAGCCTATTTTGCTAGCCAAGAGGCATGTTTGGAAGGTGGATTGGGTTATGGACCCTTTTATACCTACTTGTAATGGTTTGGTGTTTTTCCACCCTTAGGTTGGTTGTTGTTGTTGGTTGTGTTGAAGCTTAGTGAGTGGCATTTTGGCCTATTCTACTAGTGTTGTTGCCTATTCTACCTTGGTGTTTTTTTGGCAACGAGAGTTGTTTCTTTTTGTTGTTTCATCTTGTAGCTATTTTTTTTCCTATTGTGCTTAATGCTAAATCTTTCTTGTTGTAAAAGGGATCAGGGCCCTTTCAAAATCCTTGCTTAATCAAAAACATAATGCAATTATATAATAATATAAATATTTTTCTTACTAGATAATTATTATTAATATTAGTTTTTGATATTATATTTACTAGAGGTTTTATTAATATGGCTAATATTAATAAATAAAAACAATAAATTGATAAACTAGAAAAATGGTGTGAAAGCCGAAGCGTTGGTTCTAAAATTCAAAGTTGGTGTAGTAGCGAGGAGGCATAAGTAGTTGGGCCATAGAGGCAAAATAATTTGTTCCAATGGATCACATTCAAATCAAGGTAGCTAACAAAAATTGGTGTGGAAATCAAAAGAAGCCACAACATGGCGATAGGGGAAGCAAAAAAATAGAGTTTAGGAGCACACGGAATGGGAAGCCTTGGTATGATTTCAAGTAAAGGAGATCTAGCATGGAGAATGTAAATGTATACTATAGAAGACACAAAGGGTTAGGGCACTCAAAAAATGACAAGAGAAAGCAAGGCTTTGAGAAACCAAGCTTTGGCCCCTCAACAGTGACAAGAGTGAATGCCATACCTATGAGCTTGGGAAGGAAATAGTAGATGAAAAATTTCAAAGGTAAGAATTGGAAAGTAGTAAACGAACAAGGAAACTTGTGAACAAAAAGACATGGATTTTAGTAGAACCAATGGTAAATACATAGTATTTCAAGAAGATATGATGAGGTTGATTGTGCAACAATTAGAGGAGAATGGTTTGATGGTGAAATGGTGTGGTAGGGATTTGAATTGGGATGGCTTTGTCAATTGGTGGCAAGGTCGATGGGGGTGGATATGAAATTTAGACCAAGGACCAATGATTTCTTTTGCAATAATATGCCGTCTACAAAGGCAAGAGAGAAAATAATAAATGGTCTATTTAATGGATGTGGTGCTGAAATTTTATATCAAAATATGGGTAGCAGGCTTTGTTCCATACTACCACGTAATGAAAAAATACAAGATTGGTTCACGCTTCTAGACTTGCCAACATAATTTTGGGTTCACCTAAAACCCTAACAGAGATTGAAAATCAATTAGGTACATACATATGCACAAAAGAAAGATTAAATCCAAAAGACAAAGGCTTGCATGTAAGGATCTGTGTAGAAAATGGTCCCAACAACCCACATTGGCGTGAGCTCAAGTTAATCACAAATTGTGGAAATTGGAGAAAAATTTTGGTTTTTGATCTATGCCCTAGAAATGAAAGGGTAAGGACTTTGGGTTTGAAATTTGATTTGAAGAAAATGGAGTTGGAAAGGGAAAAATTGAAAGGGCATAACAATGAAAGAGAAAACATCCCTTGTCCAACTGAAAAGGAGTAAGGGATGAATTATAACCCAATGCATGAGGGAGGCTAAGAACAATCTATGGAAAACACAAGAAGCAAGGATGAAATTGATTAATAGTTGGTGGAAAAGTTAGGGAAAAGAATAGAACTAGATGCAAAGCTATCAGAGGCCATAGATATGATTAGCAATAATTTCAAGGAGATGACATCAATTCATTGATTGTAGTGGATAATGATCTTTTGGAACTCACCAAGGCAGCTAAGGGAGGGATGAAAACTAAAGATTTGGCATCTGAGGGGATGGAAGAAGTCTCGAAGGAAGTCCCCAACTTAGTGCAAGATGGTGAGGAACCAACGGGAGAAGAATCTACCTCGTCAATGAATTAAAAACAAAGGACTATGTCTCCAATTCAACCGAAGAAAGGGAAATTGGTAATTTCCAAAAATGAGGCTATCAAAAGGTCTCCAGATTATGGGGAAGTAAGAAGAAAGGTAGGATCTCAAATTAGGAGAAGAGGAAGATTGATGCAGAGGCTGCAAGACAAAAAAAGATCAAGGAAATTCTTATGACAGGGAAGGGGGAACCCCTTCCTAAGGAGAAATGAGGTTAATGTCATGGAATGTTAGGGGCTTCAATGCCCCTAAAAAAAGATGCATGTTGGGGCATCAAATGGAAGCATTACAAGCAGATATCTTCATGATACAAGAATCAAAATTGTAACAAGATGAAGTTGAAAAGCTAAGGAAGAAGTTAAGATTATGGAAAATGGAAGCAATCAATGTGGAAGGTGCAGTTGGTGGGCTCTTGACATTATGGCAACCTTAGAATTTATAGCTAGAAAAGGTGGGATCAAGCAAACACTGGATGGCTTGCAAGGTCAAAAGTCTAACTTCCAATTTATGTTTTCTCCTTATTAATGTCTATGGTTCCTCTTCATGTATTCTTAAAAGATAACTATGGCAAGATCTAGAAATAATATGCAACAGTCTAAATACAAAATTTTGCATTTTAGGGGGGATTTTAACACAATTCTGAGACCCTCGAATAAAAAATAGACTTGGAAGAATTTGTAGATAGAAATGAAGTAATGGAGGTCAATATGGCAATGCTTGATACACTTGGACAAATAGAAGAAGTGGTTTTTGCAGTATTGCAAAAAGCTAGATAAATTTTTATTCAAGGGAGATCTTGGATCCTTCCCCTTCTCCCTTGAATGTAACATTGAACCCACAATTGGTTTTAATCATTATCCAATTCATTTAGATATCTAAGGGGAAAAGAAACCTATAAGACATCCCTTCAAATTTGAAAAAAATATGGTTAAGCGATGAGAATTTCATGCAACTAATTCAAGGTTGGTGGAGCGAATCAAACCGAGGAGGGACAAAATGTTTAATGTGGTGACCAAACTGAAATTAGTAAAGTAGCAATTGAAAGCATGAAATAAGAGTAGATTCAAAAACATTTTTGAAGAGAAAAAAAAGGTTGAGGAAAGTTTGTAGTGTCTAAATGAGGAAGTCCTAATTGATAGAATGGATATACTAATAGGCTGGAGGATATACTAGCCAAAGAAGATGTTTACTAGAGATAAAAGCCTTAGGAACTATGGATCAAGGAAGGTGACAACAACACAAAATACTTTCATAACATAACTAGATCTAGGAGGGAAGTCAACCAAATATCAAGCATTGAGGCCTCAAAAGGAAAGACTTTAGAGAAAATGGAGGACATAGTACCTGAAACAATCATTTTTTTCAAAATCTGCTAAACAATTAGGGAGGCTCAAGATGGCAATAATAACAACACATACTGGCCAACATCCCAAAGCTAGTTACCGAAGCACAAAATGAGATGTTAATGAGAAGCTTTACTGAAAATGAAATTAAAGAAGCTTTGCTTCAACTAAATCCTGATAAATCTCCTAGCCCAGATGGGTTCCAAGCCATATTCTTTCAAAAGTGTTGGTACATTATAGGAGAAAAATTCTCAAAGTCCATAGAAGATTCAAGATGCACAGGTAAAGTATTAAAAGAAATCAACAACAATTTCATAGCACTAATACCAAAAAAATAAAAACCAAGTTCTCTAGATGAATACAGGCCAATTTCCCTCTACAACACTTTATACAAAATAATGGCTAAGGTAATAGCAAACAAATTAAAGTAGATTCTACCAAATATAATATCAAAATAGAAAACTAGGTTTGTTCTAGGGAGATCGATCCTAGATGGTGTCATAATCACACAAGATGCTATACACTCCATGCAAAAAACTATAAAAAACATGCTGATAAAATTGGATATCAAAAAATATTATGATAGGGTTGACTGAAGATTCTTGTTTAAGGTAATGAAGGCATTTAGTTTTAATAAGAAGTGGTTGGAATGGATCTTCAATTATGTCACAAGTCCAATATTTTCAATGTTGATCAATGGCTCTCTGAATGGTTTCTTCAATGCTTCAAGGGTATTAATATAGGGTGATTCTTTATCCCCTTTCTTATTAATAATAATGGTTGAAGCACTAGGTAGGTCATTAAGCAAAGCTATGGTGGAAGGGAGAAGAGGGGATTTAAATCACAAGGAATTGCTTGAAATAACACATCAACACCATTGATGAAACGATGCTCTTTAGAATAGATGTGGTATACAGAAGCACACAATTACAAGAAAATTTTGGATGACTACATTGTCACTTTTGGGGAGGAAGTCAGAAAGGAAAAGTCTAATTTTTTTCCTTCCACACTATGTCGCCAAAAAGTGTATACCTTGACATTTTTACACTTGATATGGAAATAATTGATGATAAATTGGACTTACTGAGGCCTTTGATTTAGTGTTGTGAGGTGTTTTTCACATCCATTACCAGGCCTCGGACTTTGCAAACTAAATAAAAATGCATTTAACAATGTCTTGTAAAGGTATTGTAAAGTGTTGTAAGAGACTTGCATGCTTGTCTAGACTTAATGAACCCATCTTCCCTTAATTCGACATTGTAAAATTTATTTAATGGCATTTTCATATCAATCTAGGAGGCTTGTAAAATAAACTTAATGTTAATATAGTGTTGCAATGTTTCTTACACATTCACATTGGATGTTGTTGCCTTTATAGGCTATGTGGACCTCATTTTAATGTTGTAGAGTGTATCTAACCACACTTTCACATTGAACTTTGTATCCCTAGCCCTAATCACCCTTTATACCATCATTAATAGGCCCCTATGACCCCATATTATGTATCTTGAGGCTTAATTTGATCAAAGACCCGACTAGAACAACCTAGAAGCCTAATTTCTCCACTCTGTGACAATCCAACTGGCAAAATAACCCCTATGGGACCAAGTCACCCATCTAGGTGAATTAGTCCCATCCAGGTGGGACTAAGGCGCCCAACCTAGCGACTTAGTCCCATTTAGTCTATTTTCGAGTTTTAGGCAGGAAAATTGGATTTTAAGTTTATTTTTCCTTCATGTCGGCCTTGGGGATCAAATTAACGAGAAAATTAGGTGGATTACCTATAAATACAAGATTCTAAACTCTAATTAATAACTCATCTTAACTCATTCATCTTATTCATGATTAATCTTCCATTTCAAGTCAAGCAAGCTAGGGTTTTAACATTCCAAGTCATCAAGATAGCATTTTTCAAACATTCAAGAGTAGATTATTCATCTATTGCTGTAGAAAATCAAGATCAATTATCATGGAAAGTATCTAACCCATTGTTTCCATGATTCATTATTTACTATTTTTCTTCATTTGGTCATCTCTCTAAAAGGGGTTTGACCAAGGCAAACCCCCATGCCCTAACATCCAACATTTCTCTCTTTCTTTTCATTGTGTGTTTTCAGATTGTATCTTGAAGACTTGGAGACCATTAAATATTAGTTTCCAAAGTTGTTGAAGACATCTCCCATTTCCTAGGTCAATATATCACAAAGCATTTACAATGCCAAAATTAGAGTTTCAATTGAACACTCTTTGTAGGAAAACAAAATGCAAACTAAGGGCTTTCTTATTTCTACTTTTTAGATTTTTAGAAAAGTGGACTAAGTCACCATTAGTGGTGACTTAGTCCCATTGTACATGTTTTTCAGAGTTCTATATAGATTTGGATACCCATTTAGCTAAAATAGGCTCAGGAATAGTTTTCCTGATTTGGGACCGGTCACCCAGAATGGCATAAGTGTCCTAGTAGGCCAAAATGTTAGAATCAGTAGCATTTCTAGCCTCCATTCTAGTCTACAACATATTCCCAGGTACATGTTTTATGTTTTTTTTTTATGCTTTGATTACATTTCTATTCATCTTTCTAAGTTTTTTTGTATACAACACTATATGTTTTCAAACACTTTATATTTTCCAAGTTTTACATTAGTTAGTCTCTTTATCATTTTTCCTCATTTAGATCATCTCCTTAGACATATTTCATTCATACTCTGCATTATTTCTTGAATGTGGGAACATTAAACATTTGGGCCCAACTCTCTCCTCTTTTTAGGTGAAAACCCTAGAAGTGTTAGGAGAACTTGTGGGTACTCAAAATTGGTGTCCACACACACAAATCCAAGGGTTGAAAATCACATAATAAGAATTATAGGCTTCAGAAAGGGGAACTTACCATGCAAATATTTGGGCCTCCCCTTAGAAAAAGGACAATAATCAAGAAAAATGTGGGAATCCCTAGTATCAAAAGTAGGTGATAAATTGGCATTATGGAAAGGAAAATGGTTGTCTTGGGTCGGTAGAATAATTAAATTTAAGGTTGTTATATCTTCTATTCCCACATACATGATGTCTTGTTTACCCTTAACAAGTGAGAAATGCACCAAAATCAATCAAAGAATGAGAAAGTTCTTTTGGCAAGGGACTAGGGAGAAAAATAAATATCCACTCATAAAATGGGAAAATATATGGAAAATGAAGGAGGTGGACGGTGTAGTTTTAAAAAAAATACTACTTCAGAACAAATCCCTAGGTGCAAAACTAGTTTGGAAGATTTATGCAAACCAAAACCTTAAATGGGTAAAGATAGTAAAGAAAAAGTACCTAGATGAAGGGGAATTAAGTATATTCAAAGCAAGTTCTCTACCAACTGGCTCAAGAATATGGTGTTTTTTGAAGAGCAGCAAGGATCTAATTGTTGGAAGATTGGAGATTTTGTCATTGATGATGTTGTTTGGCAACATGAGCATGGAAGGTACATAACAATGTGTTGCAATGTTGTAATTGATGTCAACATTGTAACTTATATGAATATTTTTCAGTTCTAGACCATTTTGATCAGTTCTAATAGGTTTTGTATTGTTAAGGAATACATTTTTGCAAGATTATTTAGTCTGGAAAGATCAGTTGTGTGGAAATTTGACTAAGTGTTAGATCTACCAGTTCAATGTAACTATGTGACATTTTTTGGGTCCATACCACTCTACAAATGAAGATAGTATTTTTCACTTCTAACATTGGTGGATGTTAGATGTATCTAATTCCAATATTTCATCTTGTTTGGACAAGGGGTTTGAGAGATATGAGTAACAAAGTTTGACCTGGGAATTCACAGTTATTTTTTGTAGAATATGTTTGTGTGGGAGATTTCACACGTCTCTGCGGATGATTATTTGGCATTGCATTTTTTAGGATAAGTTTCTAGATGTTAGTAGAGTATGGATGCCAAATGTTACCAAGTTTTGAGGTCCATGTGTTGAGATATGGATACACAGATGAAGGTTTTTGCTTTTAGGTCTTATATGGAACTGACCTAATATGTTTGATGTTATATATGAAGCTTAAATATGTATTGCTATCTTATGTGGGATCTATTATATCCATGCCAACCTATCTTAATATGTTTTGAGTTTTGAATTATGGCATGTTGTGTAGATGAATTTTTTTGAGCCGATAAGTTACATTTTGGTATTACATCTAATTAGGCTAGCCTAATTGATGTTATACTTAATGTGGATATATGTTGTTGATTTTTTTGGTGTCTTGTAATGAAAGTAGAGTGTGATGTATGATGTGAATTTGGAGAATAATAGTGTGAAGTTAAGCTGTGAATGCTAAGTTGAAGATCATAATTATGTGAATGAAGAGCAAGTTAGAGTGTTGAATTAGAACCAAATAAAGCATTTTCTTCAATGGAATTGTAATTCATGCATATGTCAAATGAACAACCATTCAAAAATAGGTCGAAGCCACAATCTTCTTCTATTTTATTTGTGTAAATGAATCCACCTTTCAATTACTTCTATAAATATACTATATAATTATTATAATATATTGTAAGCTAACCCTCATCGTGGTTTTTTCATTTTGGATTTTCCACATAATAACTTAGTGTTCATGTGTTATGTGATTTTGTGAACGTTTCATGCTTTCTTTCCTTACTATAGTTGAATATGCATTAGTGATTAGATGTTTAATGTTTGAATGGTTTAAGAGATTTTTTTTCACCCCCTCCCCCTTCTTAGTATTCTGGGTGTTCAACAATTGGTATCAGAGCTTGGTTCCTTAGAAGGAGCATAACTGCTTTGGGAAGGTCTTGGAGATTGAACACATGGCTGATAGAAAATTTCTTATTCATCTAGAAGATATTCCTACTATTGATTTTATAGAAGAAGATTGCATGCTAGAAAAATATGGAGAACTCAAAGTTTCTCTTGAAGATCTAGAAAAAAATGAAGGTAAAAATAGAGATCTGAAGGAAAATGTCAAAGAAGCAAATGAGTGCATCAAAAAATTGAGAGGGAAAATCAAGAAATTTAGAGAAAGGCGTAAGGAATTCAATGAATAGTTGAAACAAGAAAATGAAAACATCACCGGACTGAAAGTGCAAGTTGAAGAAAAGAAAAGAGTTGAGGAATGTTTGATGCAATGGTGAAAAGAAAATTTGGTGTATGCATAAGACTTGAACAAGAAGTCGTATACCTAAGATCAAATCTAGAAAAAGAAAGAAGTCATGAAGACAAATCCAAGATGAGTTCTAAAATTCTTGATGAGATGAATGCAAGTTAGAAAGCATCCAAAAAAAGGTGGCTTAGGATTTGAAAAACGTGAAAGCTCAAAAGCAAATCAGACACCTAATGTAGAAGAGAAAATCAATGAACCAAAGAAGACTGGAGAAAAGAAGAACAATGGTAAGATTCAAAACAAAGCTAGAAGACCACCGGTCAGTCAACCAAATGCACAAAGGTACCCATCTTTCAATGGTTTTTTCTATTCTTGAAATAAATTTGGACACAGAGCAATGGGATGTAGAAGAGAATGAATTAGAATGTTCCATCCTTTTTTGGTCAATGTTTTACATGCAAAAGATTTGGTCATAGAGCAAGTGAATGCAGGAGTCAAGTGATGAATGACTATAACAATGGTAGAATGATTCAATCTTTCAATGGTTACTGTTATACATGTTATGTATTTGGACACAAGGCTAATCAATGCAGATCTAGAGTGAATGGAAGGAATATTGTTTAGAAGAATGTTATATGTTACAATTGTAATAGACCTAGACACATTTCCAAGTATTGCAGAAGAAGAAATACAAGGAAGGATAATCTAGTAAAAAGGAATTAACCAATTAAAAAGGTTGATCCAATTGAAGTAAATAAGGAAATGAAAAATATTTGGAGAAAGAAGAGACATAAGACAAGGGAGAATTTGTACCATCCTCTGGTGTAGATGTTTCCTTCATAAACTAATCTAAATACTTTGGCTTAGGGGATCTTTAATGGATATCTTTTTTCCCCCATGAAATAAAAGGTGTTGAGGTCTAAGCATGAAGATATGTGATGTATATCAACATGCTTGATCTATTGGTGAAGACTACGAAAGAAAACATGGTGATGTGGAAGTTTGCAGAGCTTCAGAAGTTGTTTGTGCATACAGATAAAGTGTTGCCATATTTTGTATTCAATGCAAAATTAGGTCAAATCAAAAGGTTATAAGTATTTTCACTAAGGAAAATTTACTTCACAAAGGCATTCAAGAAGGAG
>VDFB02232851.1:0-12883 GCA_007258455.2 Sequoia sempervirens
CTCATGCATTGATTGTTTGGTTGATAGATTTGTAGGTTTTTAATTTGATTTAAATCTACCATAGGGAAAGGTGTTCCAAAATTTAGATTTGACATACATTTGTTGTATCATTGAGGTTTGTAGGAGATAATGATCCCATGTATGGATTGTATAAATGCGATTTTTGATAATCAGTTGGTATTGTAAGGCTTTGATAGTTTGGTTGACTTAGATCACTCATGATGTATGAATCAAGTTTATATTCCATTTTTTTCTTTTTTTTACCCTTTTGACCTCTATGGAATTTAGAACCAATGATGAGATGAAAGATGAAAGGGTGAGTGATATAGGTGTTTGAACTTTTATGAACTTTGGTGAATACTAGACTTAGGTTTTGATTTTGAATTTTTTTATTGGATAATGAACTTGGGAATCCTTAGATGGACATATGATCTTGGAAAAAAATGTTCAAAGGGGTGCTAATTTAACTAGAGGTATCAGAAAGGATGCATTTTCATACCCCTAACTAAATAAAGTGATTTTGATGTGTTTTAAGGATTAACCCAAGTCTATAATTTTGATTTTTTCCAAAGCTTTAAAAGTTGTTTGTGGGATGGAGATGATAAATGTTTGGGATGGATGAAGTGTTTGATTTGATCCTAAATGAACCTAAGAGGGACCTTGTTTAAAGTACCATGACAGTGAAGAACATGCTTTACCCTATGAGTAGTTCAAACCAAAAGACCAATGTTTTTCTTTTAAGACCATAAGACAAAAGATAACAAGCACACGTGTGGGGTTCAATTGATTTCATTTTGATTAATGAATTAATTTTACCACATCCAATGTATTGCTTAAGTTTCAAACTAAATGTCTATGTCTAACCTCCTTTTCATTCCATAAGGTCCATTATGTGAAAATCAAAGAGCTAAGGCCATAGTTTCCCTAGGTTGACTTTGAAGAAAGTGAATTGAGATATGAGCCCAAGTATCTAGAAGCCTCTAAGGATAAAATCCATAGGGACAAGCAGTAATAATTGGACTCTTCAAAGGTATTCACTCTTTCCAAAGGGTTTGAAATTTTGATGATTGTTAAATGTTTGTTTCAACATTTTAGAATCAAGCAATGTGTTTAACTGAATTGCAAAATGCACAATCCTAGGATGCAAAGATACTACTTGCTGAGTCCCCGCTCAAATTTCTCCAAACACTAAGACAAAGCGAACAACTAGAGGTTTAGAGACACTGGCTCCCCTCCATAGCACACACTTCTTGGGACCACCAAATCTCAAATCCTGAAGATGGGTAAAAGTAAGAAGTTGGGTACACAAAGAGGGGAAGTTTTGGCCAAAAAAAATCTCACAGAAAACGCGTATGTGTTATTAAAAAAATGCATATGGGTTATGGTTTGGGTACCCGAGCCTAAAAAAACTGTATGCACTATAAAACGTGTACACGTTATAAAATGCGTACATGTTATAATGCGTACATGTTATAACACATACACGTTATATAATGCGTACGCGTTTTATAACACGTACAAGTCATCTATTTAAAAAAATAGATACCTTTTAGAAATGCGTAGGCGTTTTGTAATGCAAAAACGCATACACATTTTGTAACGTAAAATGGGTACGTGTTTCTAAAAAGTATTTATTTTTTTAAATAATCAAGAAAATAAAGAACACATATGCATTTTGTAACGCGTACATGTTTTTTAAAAACGTGCACGCGTTATTTAAAAATTAAATTCCCAACCCACATGCAGCCTTGGTTTTAGGCTTGGGAAAGGCTTGACAATCCAAGCCTTACCCTTTGACCTGCAACTAAAAAACTAAGGCAGATTGAAGAAGAATGTCCAACTTTGGCAATATGGTTGATAGACTTTTTTTTTTTCTGAATCAATCTATAAAATTAAAACCCATTAGAGAACATGATTTCTACTTTCCAAATATATATTTTCTATTAATATTGGATTATGTTTTCTATTTTTCAATTAATTTCTAAGCAAACTTGTCCTTAAACTTGAAATATCAGGCTTTTTTTGTTTTTTAATAACTTTTTTTGGTTAATTTTCTTGTAAAAAAAGTTATATGGCATCAAAATTTAGAAAATTATCTACACAATGAAAAAAATAATAATAATAAAATGTTTACTTTAGGTCTAATTATGTTGTCCATACACGTTGATTTTTAAAAACAACAATTAAGGCCAATAAAAAAAAAATCAACAAAAAATTACAAAAAAAATTCCACATCAATCTTCATGTTGTTAGCTATATTTTCCCAAAAGGAATTAGAAAAATAATTTTATTTGGGTCAAAAATTGGTGTCTGTACACATGCTTGGTATGGTAAAAGAACAAGGAATTTCAAAAAGTGTTTTTAATAGATCCCTATCAAAATTTAATTTCTATAATCTAGGTATTTGAATAATTTACATATTTGGAAACTAGATTCAAAATGATAAATTTCATATTAATAACTTTTTTTAAGATTCATTGTGTAAGTGCCTCAAATTTTCAGTCCAAGTTGACAAATTCTGAAAAACAACAAAAACACTTCCACTTTTTGAGCTTTCTGTGTACCCAACTTCCTGCATTAGCCTAGATATGAAGATCCTAAGGATTTTCTATTTCAAATTTGAATAGTAAAATGTGGAGCGACTTTGGAATGACTATTCCTACACCAAAAATCTTAAAGGTTTTTTGGTCACTAAACAATCACTAACTCATTTGACTGCAAAATTCGACGAAAATGTCCAACGAAATATGTATAATTTGATGTATCGTCGGGTGCTTGTAAAATTTGATGTGTAATTTTCAATTTTTTGAAAGTTTATCCCTGACGTTTGTCAAAATTTTGACGAACCTAGGTTTCGTCGCAATTTTGACCATCAGTTTTGTCTAAATTTCAACAAACATGAAAAATAGAAAAAAATCAAAATTGGCGGCGTCATATGTAAGTAAAAGTGGAGTTAAGATTGATTTATTCGCGGTCTTTTCTCTACTTAGAGGCAGGTTTGTGGAGAACTAGGATTTTCTTGGGAAAAAATCAAAAAATTTCAAGAGGTATTGCCAAGTTAAGGGAATTAGTTATTGTCTTTTAAATTGTAGTTTGTGAAATTGATTTGCAATTCCAAGTTTGAAAATCATATTTTAAAAGCAACATCTCATTAGATTTCATTTTTACCCCAGAGGTTTAGGGTTTTTGAGAATTTCATGTCAGTTTTTTGTTGTGTGGGTCACCATAAAGATCACAACCAAGGAACAAATTCTTGTGACTGTAATTATGTGATCCATAACTCTATTGGTCATGTAGCACAGTTGTGCTATAACAAATACAGGATGCATTCATGTGTGACCCAAGTTTAATGTGGCTATGTTGTGATAGAAATGGGGCACTCATATAATGTAGTTAATTCAGGTTGTATAATGTAGGTGTCAATCATCATTGGGTGCATTCGGGTTGTCTCAAGTTTAATAGGATAGGATGTAATTATAGCATGATCGAAGAGTGATTACCTCTTGCTGCAATAAAGAGCCTATAACTCTTGTTGATATCGCAGTGGTTGTGATATATCGAATTATGTAGTGCATTTGTTCAAGCACAACCCATGTTTAATAGCCTATTCTAGAGTGATCAAAGATTTTCTAAAACTAACCCATGAATGTTACTTAAAAGTGTATAGCTTAAACTACAAACCAAGTTTGTTACATACTTGAATGCAATCTTGGAGTTCTGCATGAGCTATAATAATGTGATCTGCTAATATCCATTATGGGAAGTATTAAAGAAAGACCCATGCTATATAGGATACATTTCCTTGATCAGGTTTACATGCCTTAATGATCAAACACAAGCTTCCCACACACTCTAGTATACAATCCAAGATCATACCACAACTTTGTCAAGACAACTAATTTTTTGACCCAAGATTTAAGGTTGTTTTTTAATACCAATAGAAGCATTGGTAAGAGCATGATTAGGGTACAAACCCTAGGCCTCTGTAGAAACATAAACAATAACTATAGTGGATTAGTGAGGTTGCAATACGGGAAAGATTGAGACATTGTAGGTAATAACAAAATTTTGCAATCTAAATATTGTAGCCAATAAAAAGCACACTATGTAGCTTAGTGACATTTGTAAATGCAATCTATGGTAAGAAGAATAGCTGATCACTTAGAGATGTAATGATCAAAGCTGGCTTGATGACAAGGTAATAAAGCTCAAGCCTTGCATAGTAAAGTGGAGATTTTTTAATAGTGAGTTTCCTTACCCACATTAGCGACCTTAAAAGGTTTTCAAATACTTTTGGTAGTGTTAGACAAGGCAAATGCAATTGAGAATGACTGTCCAAGTGAAATGAGGTGGTATCATAGGTTCAATGTTTCTTCTTAGCCATTAATGTATAATGGAGGTAGTGGATTGCATGTTTGAGCAGTGTTTTAAGACTCATCAAAGATGGGAGAATAGTGAATAATACCTTGTGGATTGTGAAGTAGTGTCAATAAGGTTGAAAGATCTTAAGATCTACAATACCATGAAACAATGAGTACTCTGTAGTAAGTAGGCAGTCTATAGGGCATAGTTTGATTTTATAGAAGGATGCTCATGAAATGAATCTTCAAGTGATAGTGAGTGAGCTGTTTGAGATTGCAACTGAGGGTGCAATACCCAGTCTTAAAGGAAGTTAGAAAAGCAGTAAATGTGCAAGAAAATAAAATCATACACACCAAACAATTCACAATGTTATCTTGCATAATGCCTTGAGTTTGAAGACAAAAATCTCATTGGATCTTGTGAAAGTGGTGACCTTAATGGTCAATCACTGGAAACCATGATTTTAAAACATGCTATTGTGCTTATGGAGGCAACATTTTAAGCAAGGCAGTGAGTGGTGGTTTGGAACAATGGTAGGTATGAAGGACTTGCTTTATATGCATACTATGGAGTCTAGCTTAAGACAGCATTCTTAGAAGAGATTGAAGGTGGATTATGGAACTCAAGGGTTACCATGAAAAGGATTAAAGCAAAGACTGAAATCTATTTAAAAGCCATGGTCATGAAGATATTAAAGATGTCACATGCAAAATAGTAGATGGGAGTAATGAATATAGTGCCAAAGAGGGATATTGGATTTAGGAGATCTCATTATCTAATTACAAGGAAATACATCATTTATTTAATTTTTAATTAAAGAAATCATTCTAAACCTATAGGATACATTGATACTTCAAAAGCCTCTGAAGGAATTTGAGATTATGCAAATATATGTCAAGTAAATACCTAGATTACAAATAGTAGCAGGAACAATGTAAGATTTGTTGAGCATGGCAGGAATGAGATAAGCAACAATGAATCCTATGCCTCCTTTCACGCACATCTCTTCACCATTCTCTATCATTCTTTACAAAAACACTTCTCCATTTTGGCGGTCTATGCTTGAAAATAATGTTTTGACGAAGCTTGTAGAGTATGTTTATTAAAATGAAAACTCCATTCTGGTGGGCTACGCCTGAAAATAAGATTTTGACAAAAGTTTTAGGGTATGTTTATTAAAGTTTTAGAGTATTTTGGCAGGTTATATTCTTGATTCCTTAAATGATTTATTCAAATGGATTGTGGTTAAATAAATGACTAACTATTTAGTCATTTTTATTTGTGTGACTAAATAATTTTGAATCAATGACCAAATTAGTAATTTATTTACTCATTTATAGCTGAGTTGAAAAAATGAGCAGAATTTAGTCATTTTTAGTTGTTGTGACTAAAATTTTTAGTCACCTAGTCATTTATTTTCCAAATTCTACTAGTGTGTGCTTCCTTGTGCGATTAGGACTCTCTCAATGTTGAGGGCCCTAGGGATAAGCTCATCATAACAAGTGACACATTGCATCTTTAACTAAAAGGATAAATCCGTATTGACATTAGCAATGGTGATTCCAACTTGTTGCTCCTTAGGAATGGGTCACTTGCTCTTACTAGCTCGCTACCTCCATCATTGTAGGAAGTTTGCGATCAAGTTCAATATTCTAATTTTAGGAGTCTTAACGGTTGGAAATCATAGTAAAATCATAATTTAATAAGTTTTGGAATTAGCATTTTAAAGTGTTTTTTGGGGTCATTAACTTTAGCTATCTTCTCTTTTCTGCGGGGGTGGTTGCATGCCAAATTTTTGGGTGTAAAATATCGAAATTATTAGATTATGTTACCTGTCTATGAATAAAATTATTGGAGTGTGAGTTTGATATTTTTTGAAGATCTAAATAGTCAAGCTTGGTAAAGAAAAATCATGTCAGATAATATTAGTCCAGAACAAAATGAAGAGACACTTGATATATTGTGGGCTAGATTGAAAGAAAGGGTGATGGGAAATGTTATTGTCCTTGCAATAATTGCAAGGGCTTAAAGACAAGACTACTTTTAATCACAATAGCTAAGAAACATTGTAGGAAACATGGTCACATTGAAGGGCATGATTATGGAATCCATTGGTAAGTTGTTCATTATATGTGTTTATATTGATTGAATTTGTAAATGTTTATATCGTTTTAACATTATATATATATATATAATCACTTGATCATGATCATGGTTTATTTGTGTCTATCATTATTATAAAGGTGGGGCGTGCTAGGGCAGATGATATGGATTATCATGGCCCATAGAATGTGGTTTTGCAAGCGGACGAATATGGAGCTGTGAATATCGAAGTTGAAGTTAATGATCCTATGGAAGAAGATGATCATGCGCCAGAAAACACAGTTGAAGATGATGGTACAAATATATTCACTGATACATTTTGATCAAATTTTTGATGATAGCCTGTCGGAATTTCGACAGGATGCCGGGCTAGAATTTTGTCGTTTCAAATGTTGTTGAAATTCTAATGCAATAACAATGACGAACAGCCGTCGAAATTCTAATGGGTCATCATCAAAAAATTGATCAAAATGTATCAGTGATTGATCCATGATACATTTAGTGGTAGAGCTGATCATGATGATCGAGATGACTTTGATGATGTTCATGATTTACATGTACTTGAGAAGGCATACGAGCCCCTTTATGTATTGTTGTTGTTGAACTTGAAGGTTATGAATGGTTTGGTCAAACATAGCAATCTCACGGATGTTAAGGTATGCCATATATGTCATTTTTTAATCTATTTAATTGTTGTTAGTTCATCACTAGTAAATAAAGGATGAAATATGTACCATTAATATTCTTATATTAACAAATTATTTTTTTGTTTTAGATTGATAGGTGAATTTTTGTTACCACAATCTAATATTTTACCTTGCTCATACCGAGATTTATCTACCATTATGAAAGATATTGGAATGGAGTATCAAGCAATAGATGCATGTCCCAATGATCATATTATATATCGTAAACAACATGAATTTGCAATAGAATTCCCATAATGTCATATCAGTAGATATCAAACATATCAACTAACAAAAAAGGTGTCTCACAAGGTTCTTCGTTATATTCCCATTATTCCACATATGCAACGATTATTTAGGTGCGAAAGCTTAGCACAATTTATAAATTACCATGCATGGAATAGAAGTGGAGATGACATTCTTCGAATGCCTGTGGATGGTTCTGCATTTAGGGACATGGAGGAAAAATGGCCACACTTTAAAGAACCTCGTAATCTCAGACTTAAATTGGGAGCGGACGGTGTCAATCCATTTGGAGAACTGAGATCTATTTACTCAGTGTTGCCTTTTTTTGTTATCAACAATAACATTCCTCCATGGATGTCAATAAAGAGGGAGCAATTAATGTTGTTAATGATTGTTCCAGGTATTTGTTTACATCAATTTTCTTTAACGTAGTAGCATCTCATTTGTCTTATTTGTTGCATAATTACTTATATTTTTTTCATTCAATAGTCATGTACATTAATTTTTATATATTGCAGTAAAATGGTTATAATAATTATGTAATGTTTATGTTCATTCAACTAGGTAAGTACCAAGTTAAAGATATGAATGTATATATCGATCCTCTTATTGACGAGTTACTAAAGTTATGGAATGGTGTCACTATGTATGAATCTCTAGACCAATAGGACAAAGACAATTTCAATTCCATGCAATGCTTGTATGGACAATTCATGATGCCCCAGGGCTAACACATTTTTGTGGTATGTTATAATGTTCAACTGAACTTTAACAATATTTAATTTGATGAAGTAGATATCATGAATGTTTTTAAAATAATATATTCATTATATATAATTATAAAAATTTCCATATTTAATCCAATTATATATGATCTTGTAGGTCTTCAAACAAAGGAAAAATTTACATGTCCAATTTGTGGTCCAAAGATGAAATCTCGTCGTTCAACAAGTTTAGGAAAGCAGGTGTTTGATGAGTATAGGCACTTCCTCCATAGAAATCATAAGTATTGAACTACTCAAAAACATCTTTTCAATGGGAAAGAGGAGACTACATCAAAACAACGAAGAATGACACCTCGCCTATGGAAGTTGGAATATAATAGAATTAATCATCAAAGTTATACATCAGATCAAATTGTTTATCTATCATATATGATATGTTTTGAATTTATATTTTTATATTGTGTTGTGTTTACTCATGTTGTAATTATTTTTTATTCAAGGGGTAAACGCTTTTGACCGGAGCTATGAACCGGATTACAACCATTCAACAATACCACCCCAATGGGGTTTGAACCTTGGTGGCACAAACAACAATGCCACCTTTAAACCATCACACCATTCCAATACCAGCGTTTACTCATGTTGTAATTGACAATGATTGTTGTTGTTAATTTTTTTAACTTATATGCTTCATGAAGGTCGTCAAGGCATTAATGGCCGGCTTCCATAGGGACTGAAAAGTTATCCCAGACAATTTAGTAGGTTTATCTACTATGAGCAGCTACAAATTGTGCATTTGTTTGATACAATGCATATCAGAAAGAATATAACAAAAAAATTATGGAAAATATTGGATGGAAGGCATGACAAAGAAAAAATTGTCAAAATTTATAGTGACATTTAGGAAACCAATCATGCAATGAAAAATGTCATTCAATTAAATAGCGATGGAGACCAAATCAATATAAGTGCCCTTCTTTGGTTATTAATAGAGTAGCAAAGCAATGCTATAAAAGAAGTCATACGAAAAATTCGATTTCCCACAGGATTTGCTGCGAACATAAACAATATAATAACAAAGAAAGGTGAATTTGGGTCAGGGATGAAAACGCATGATTGTCATACCTTCATTAAGGTAATTATTCTGGTATATTATATACACTTGTATAATGCATGTACTTTTCATTGTATTGTGTTTACTACTTTTGGAAAAATAATGAAAAGATCATTTTATAATTGTTGCAAGATGCTTACCTCTAATCTCACGACAACTTGACAACAATGTCAAGCAAGTTATATATGATCTTGGAAAATACATGAGGTAAGTGGTAGTGATATTTGTTCAATCTGTATACATCTTATAATTACTACTTATTTTAATTTGTTGCGTAATATATTGTATATTTTGTTAAATCTCATTAATATATTTGTGCCTTGAATCACTTTGTACATGTATCGCCATCTAAAGAAACTTATAAAGAAGATATAAATTATTGGAAGAGAAAAATTCCTCGTCTAATGTGTGAAATGCAAAAGTGTCTACCTTCAACATTTTTCAATGCACAAGAACACTACCTCATATACCAAGTTGAGGAGATTGAATTGTGTGGACCTATACACATAAGGTCAATGTGGATGGTTTAGAGGAACTTGAAATTTTTGAAGACTTTGGTTAGAAAAAGAGCACATCCTGAGGGTTCTATGGTGGAGGGATATATGGTATACCAGACCATGGTGTACATTAGTGAATATCTTCCTAAGTTTGCAGCAAAGATCCATGTAGATCGCATTTGGGATCCTGACTCCATTAACAAATTCGAAGGGGAGTACCTGATGGGGAAAGGTAGATTGAGGAAAGTGAGAGGTCATTATAAGATGGTCATGGGGATTAATTGGAATACATTTTTCATATGGTTTTTATGTATATTGTACTTATTTAATTTTTAATCTTCAATATACATCAATTATAAATTAAGGATGTCTACTGTGGTATTTAACTAATTATACACCGTTTGTGAATTTCAAATTGTTTTGATACAGTTGGTCGCGAGTGGGATGCACTACATTTGTATGTCGCAAACAATTTTGATTGAATGATGGTATGGATTGAATGATGTCAACAATCTAGTCGTGCATTAACATGGGAAGGTGTGGCTTCATTGGTTAAAGAAGCTCATCGTAATGGACATTCCAATGTTACACAAAGGGAAATTGATTTAACATATGGTTTAAGAGATAAACAGGTACGTATAAATATATTAATCACCCATATTATTTAATTATTTTCAATTATATTGATGTATATATATGTTGAGATTCTTTTCTTTGCATACATTCAGCCAAAAATAAATGTGTTTATCAACTGATGATATTGCAATAATTTTTACATGTTTGACATATTGCAGGTGAAACACCACAAGGCTATGTGGTGCAGTGGTCGTAAATTTTGAATCAAAATGTTGGATGACATGAAGAAAACTTGTGATTCTGGTATAAATATAGTCTTTCAAGTGACTAATGTTTCATCTAGAAGTGACATACATCCAAAAGTCTCAGAAAATTGATACTATGGGATTTTGGATGATATAATTGAGTGTGACTTTAAGTCCTTCAGATTAATTTTTTTGGCTGTCCTATGGTACAGACTACGATTGAATGAAAATGATCCTGATAGAACTGTTATTGAAGATGATAATGGATTTACCATGGTTAATACAAGGTTGATTGAGCGAACTGGAAATGAGCCCTATGTTCTTCCAAACCAATGTGACAAGGTATTTTACTCAGAGGTTCCAGGTAAACCAGGTTGGTCATTTGTTGTTAGACACAATCCAAGAGGAAGGCCGGTAAAGTATAATGTGGTGGAAGAAGAAGATACCGAAGAACTAGAAGATGATGTAGATGATGATCAGGATCAACAATTAGTTGATGATGTCCCTGACGAAGATGTCGAAGAGGAGGAACTAGATCATGATGATGTAGGAGTTAATGTTCATGAAGATGATATCTCGCGGTGGATGTGATGACATTATCGAAACCTATATCGATGATGATGATGATGATATGACCAATCCTTACAATGTCGAATCTAGGATCTGGATGATACAAAACAAAAGAGTTGATGAAGAAGAAGATCAATGACATTGAAATGTATGAGTTGGCGCGCATTATATTATCTCCATTTGATATTAATTCTCTTTGATAGAATTATATTTGACTTATGTGGTTAAGATAATTAATTCACATGTTTTAATTTTTATGTCATTACATAATTAATTTAATGATGTACTTTTTAATGTTTGAAAGGTCAAAAAATTAAAACATTTCAATAGTGATGTTAACAACCTTGAAATTAGTGTGTTTTATGTTTCATGTGATCATAAAAGATTAAAAACTCAGTTGTAGAGGTGGTTGTTCATAGGTTGATGTGTAAAGGAATTTAAAAGGCATAAAGTGATCATTGTAATGGTTGTTGATGGTTGAGGATTTAAAAGACAAGCTCTTGACAATCAAAAATCTGTGTTTTCTTTAATTTTTTTTGTATTTTTCCTGTTATGCAGCACTGTATGGTCACATGCAGCCATATTTTGATGTGAAATCAATTCCAGGTCATAAAGATATGTGTTAGCTTATATTTGAATCTAATTTGAGGGATTAAGGCATTGATTTGAGTTAGAATGCTTCATTTCTTTGCATACAACCCGATTACCCTATTTTTGAGGGTTTTGTAGTCCAAACATGATATAAAGGGGCACATACAATTTTTGTGATTATTGTAGCTTGTGTAAGAGGCCCCATGGATACTGTTGTAATTGTAGGATGCATGAATAGGGAGTAGGATGAGAAATAAAGAAGGTATAACAACTGTCCTTAAGAGTTTTGTGAGGAAAAGCATGTGAAATGAGAGGTACTTTCTGGCCCGATGCTTGTTTTCTCCTTCATTTTCTATAAGAAGGATTTCAAGGCTAGAAGTACAAGTTAGCAAGTTAGATATTTTTTGGTCGAGTCTAGGTAGAGTTGCAGAGAAAATTGTAAAATTTGATGGTTTTAAGGAAAATACAATTTAGGTTTTGAGTCATTCTGTAGTATGTTTTGAATTCATGGGGATTTGACGTTTTATGACAGTATTGGCATTTGAATTGAAATGATTAATTCAAACTCATGTCTCTCCATTGTACACGCATATCTGAATTTTGAATAAGGTAATCAAGGGTTGTCTCATTCATCTCACTCTTGTGGTGTGTATGATTTCTGTTTTGACTTTAATTCAAGGAATTAATTAAAATGCTTGAATGGGATTGTAGGTGGATATTTTCTGTATAAGGATTTGATAAGTAGTATTGGGTTAGAATACATGTTGATGAAATTGTAAAGCAATGTTCTCAAGGATCTTATATGTTATGTGTTAAATCTGTCATAAAATCTTAGATGTTTATGAATTTGACTCCCTCAATGGATATATGACACTGATGTAAGTTGTACTAATTTGTATGGTATAGTATTTTGTTTGTCTTTACCTAGCGCTTGCTACAAATTGCAAATCAATGACTATTTTACATTGTGGAATGTGTTGTAGTTATCTCATGCTCCAAATAGTTGATATTACTGATGAACAACCAATTCTATTCAATATTATGCTATTATGTTGAGCTATTAAATGAGATTATCTGTTTTTGTTAATATTTTTTACTATAATGGTGCAGAGGTTGTAAATGCATTAAGTGATCACCCTCCTGGGTCTTGTAGAGCCCAAAGTGTAGG
>VDFB02232852.1:0-23064 GCA_007258455.2 Sequoia sempervirens
TCATATTTTTTTACATCTGTTAGTTGTGCATATTAGGATTTAGTCTTCATTTTAGTATACAATTTATTCTAAGTTTGATCCATTTTTTCCACTTCCATATGCCATTGTGGACAAAGCACTCTGGAAGGATAATCATATGATAAGCCTGCATTATTCAAGAGAGGTACACCCGCCTTGGTCTTGCAGCACCAGAAGAGTAGAAGGTTTGATTGTTTCAAACCTTGTTCTATTACCCTAAAACATTGTGAAAGCTTGGCAACCTTTTGTGGATCAAACCTGTGTTTTTGAGAGCTAACAACTTCAAACATCTTGTTGACTTGTTGACCACTCTTCAACACCTATATGCTTGTTAAATCTACATACAAAAGTCTAGAAACACACATCTAAGAAGGGGAAAATGGTTGAGAGTTAACAAATAGGGGTTTTCCTTAGTCAAACCCCACTTTGGTAATCAAACCCTTAATGAAATAATGAAATGAAAGAGAATAATAAACAAATAACATGCAAATTCTATTAACTTACCAAACCCTTGTTGAAGAAAATTTGAATTTGTGTCAATGGATGCTTCAAAATCCTTGATGGATGGTTGATTTGATATTGTAAAGATCTTGAGTGAATGGAAAGATTGCTTGGATGTGATGTGAGATTGTAGATGTAAAATGAGGTGAAAATCACTTATTTATACAATCTTGTGCCTTAGTAACCCGTTGATACCTCATCATAGGTCGACATCAAGTGATTTTGAATAAAAACCTGAAAGGAAATTTAAAATGTTTTGAATTTGGAGCCAAGGGGGACTCATTCGTCACCCATGGAAAATGGGTTCCACCTAGGACCTCAAAATGGGTGTCAGGAATTAAGTCACTTTTAATGTTATTTGGTGGGTTTACATTCAAAAATACACTTAATTAAAGCTTATAAGGGCATAAAGTGGTCAAATAAAGCATAAGAAAGGTGTAAATAGTGAAGTTATGCCTAGAAGAGTATGAAATCTTGTTACGAGACTTTTGAACACTTCAAAAGGACTTGTTTAGTGATGAAAAGGTGATTTTTTAGGTGAATTGTAATGAATAAAGTCTAGAAGAGTCTAGAAATGTTTTACAACACTTCATAACACCTTCACAAGATGTCATTATTTGAATTGTAGTACCTAAATTCTGATGTTCAAGCCACATTACAACATAAAATTAGAGAAAAATAGACCAAACATCGTGAAATGAGACGTAAAATGCCATGAAAATGACAAGGTTCCATTTTTCTATGACACATTTTAGAACTTAATAACTTTGACAATTTTGCTCCAATCTTTTTCTACGCTTGATATTCAAGCTATAAATGCAGAAAAAAACATATTCAAGAGGAGAAAAACTTGTTGATTTTTAGTGAATAGGGGTTTTCCTCAGTCAAACGCCTTTTAGGTAATTAAACCAAATGATGAAATAATGAAACATTGACATGAAACATGAAATATGAAATGATGATACCTTGGAATTTTTCTTGGAATGTAAATTTGCATACTAACATGAAGCAACCATTGAGAATGTAGATCTTGATCTCAAATTAGATGTGAAACAATTATTGCAAATAGATCCTTAATGCTACATCAACAATCTTAGTGGAACAACATGCTTGAATGCACTATACATTTGACATGATGAAATGACCTTGAATTGCAACAATAAAACTTCACTAATCTTCCTTTGAATGCATTTGAAATGCTCTATGATGCTCTTTTGAATGTATTTTGATGATCACTTGAACTTGCTAGGGAAAAGAATGTGAATTAACCTCATATTTATACTAAATCTAGAGATTAACCCCAAAATTCAAATAATCCAAGCCAACACCAGATCTAGGATTGAAAGTCATTATAATCTAGTCACAATTAAATTCAAAAAGGGGTGTCCTATGTGAGGAGGACCCATTCGCTTCTAAAGTTGAATGGGTCCTAGCACAACTTTCTAGGACCATGCTTCGGGGGGATGAAATAACATCAAAAACCCATTTTAAAAATACCAAGAGAGGGGTGTCCTATGTGGAGAGGACCCATTCAGCATTAGGGATGAATGGGTCCTAGCACCATTTTCTAGTACCTCATTTTTTAAAATTAAATGTCATGCAATATCACTATTGGGTATCAGAATACATCCTTAAAAAATACAATTAAGAGGGCTTGAATTTGAATTAAAAGGCCAATTAAGCTCCAATTAACCACAATTAATTAATGATACCCTAAATGAGAGTGAAAGTGTAATAAAACACTTTACAACACCCTAAATAAGGTACAATTTAAGTACATTTTATTAAAAAGGGCCCTAGATTCAATGTGAATGTGTACAACACATTACAACAAAAAATTGAGGTAGTATTAGGTTAATTAATTATCCCCACACATACGAAAAAGGGATACTATTTTTGTTAATACATTTTACCCCTACTTTAGTGAGAGCTTTCCCCCATGACAAACTCACACTAAAGTAAACATTCAATAAACTTAAGTTTCCAGCAATAACAAAGTTACATAGTCATACCCTATCAAAGGTCAAGAAAAACAAAGAATAAAAAGGATCAAGCACAATCGTTCCAACAACATGTGGAATGGCATTTTTTGTCAATAACATACATTGCTCACTCGAGGGTAGTGGAACCTCAATCTGTCCACTAGGTGAGTTATCCCAACATGCGTGCTCACTCTAGGGTAGTGGAGCCTCAATCCGTCCACTAGGTGAGTTGTCCTAATGTGCGTGCTCACTTTGGGGTAGTGGAACCTTAATCCATCCACTAGGTGAGTTATCCCAATGAGGTGGCCAACCATACCGAAGTTATACTCTCGACAACTTCGATAAGGCACCATAATGTAATGATTTTTGTATTCTTTTAAATGTCATGTCTATAAGTTTTTGTTAAAGGGGATTTTTCTTTGTTCATGTAAGGTCTTCTTCTTAGGGAACACTATGCCTAATGTATCCAATAGAGGACAAGTCAAGAGTATCAGATCACCACTTAGTGGATGCCTCTCACTTCACATCATGCCACTAAGGGAAGTCATATGATTAGAAATATCACACTCTTGGAGGACATCAAACCCTATGACACCACCAAGAAAAGGACACATCATAAGAAAAATAAAATCACATAATGAAATATTTTGATAGATGTCATCAATGTATGCCCCCACTTTAAAGCAGTTGCTAACACCACTATTGTGAGCAATTGCTTTAAAGTAGCCAATGTTTTCTCCTAAGACATGAGAGATTTCCTCAGAAAAACATATATCAAGTCATATGTTTCAAAAAGAAAGCTATGCCACAAAATAGGAAGGAAAGGGATTGTGCCCAAAAATACATAAGGCATCAATGATTAAGGGTTAGTATGTCTCTATGAAAATGTTGTTTTCAGAGCTCAAAACTATCATCATTCCCTAAATACTCATCAAACTAGAAGAATGACACAAAGAGAGAAAAAATAAAGAAAAATCATTTTAGGTTAACATGGAAGAGACCTAGATGTATTGACGCCTTGTGTCATCCCCAAAAGGAAAACACAAGACAAATGAAAAAGATAAAGGAACTTAGCTTTTGGGTCAACATGGAAGAGACCTAAATTTCTCGACACCTTGCGTCATCCCCAAAAGGAAAACAAAAAACAAATAAAAAAGATAAAAGGAAATATTTTATGACATAAAGAAGAATGTAGGTACATATAGAGGAATACACAAAAAGAGACACTAGACGAAATTCATCATGGGGGGTCACATTACGCACATGCAATCACATAAAGAAACATGAAAAATAAAAATAATGGTAAGGCACATGCAAGTCAACCTAGAGCAAGTTGTTCGCATCCCAATCTCGGTCTGTATATGCATAAGAATGAATTTGCACCCCATGAGAAAATCCCCTTTTTTCCTTTATCCGCCTTATAAAACTGAGTTTGAAGGCTTAATTCTGCCTAAGCCCGCTTCTTGCATCCCAATTGACACATGTTTTGAGCGTCATTGGATGCATTTCTATCAGGGACACCCGCATGACACACAGACATCCACGTAGTGCGCTTACATCCTTGGAAAATTCATACAGTTGAACTTGCAAAGCGTTACTCTTCTCATTGGAGGTGAAGTTGTAATGCTCCCTTCGGCTGACCGACCTAAATATGGTTATTTTTCTCAATTCCTCCTTCAAATTCATCCCTTCAACATGCATTCTAACTTCTTGATTGGATTGACAAGCTTCCTCCATACTTTTGCACTCACTCCAAGTATTTCAACCATTCCATTACAGCCAAAGCAACACTCCATCACTTTGGTAGAGCAAGTTTGGGATGACCCCATTGCAATAGAGGCTCGAGTACTATCATATTCTCCACCAAGGAGCCTTGAGTGCTCTTGGTGGAGGTGGTAAGCTTCCCTCTCCTCTCCTCTATCACTTGGTTGAGTAGCATAACACTGTTTTGTAGTGCTTCTTTGCTCTTTACTATATTATTTCCTTTATCTCATTTCGTTGGCTATCCATGGAGGTGGAAACACCTAAATGGGGGTATGACTAAGGCAGGCCCCTATACAACCACCCAACATTCTCCTCTCTGTCTTTATGTAGGAGTACATTCTTCTCAAAAGATCAACTTGTGAACAAATTCCTTGGTGAGATTCTCCTTATTCTCTTCACTCTTACATATTTTCTTTATAATATTAGAGTATTTTATTTACTTAATCACATCATTCTAGCCCTTTAGATAATTAGCGGGGCCATTAGCTAGTTTTATTGGTTTCACCTCATCTTCACTATTGTCTAGCCGTACAGATGCCACCACACTTTTGAGATGCCAGCATGCTATGATGAATTCGAAAGACCACACTTTTTTCCTCAAATAGAGGGTTTCCTGAGGCACAGTGTTAGGCCTAAAAATTGGCTCGCTTAGCCCTTTTCTATGTTTCGAGTCTGTAGAGTAACTAAGAGGCCTTGAGGTCCTCGTTACTCTCATCTTGCCTTTCCAAACATTACACTTAGTTGAGGTAGGTTAGGGTAGCCTCTCACATCTTGACCATCCATGACCTAGGGTATTGCAGGTGGTGGTCCCCCTCTCTTACATTTTTGGTGAACCCGAGGTAAACCAATGTCCATTCATTTGTTGGTGTTAAGATATCTGTTGTGTACTTTGTGAATGTTGTGAAAGTTTATAAGCATCATGACCTAGTCCAAAACTTTTGGGTATATCATTAGGAGATGTATACAAAACCTCCAGATGGACAGGAAAAAGGTCTCAATTGGTCTCTCTACGGGTCTCTTCTCCGCTCCCACCTCTAGTTTGGTTGCATAGGAGTAGTTGTTAAGGAACGAGAAGGGATTCACTGATGGAACCGATCATGTTCCCACTCCCCCTGTGTCTCCCATACCATCATCGGTGGATGAGTATGAGGCCATTCAAATCCCTATAGAATACATTTCTGCCCTCACTAAGGGATTAGGCAACTTAGAGAACCACTTGGAAAGAAAACCAAAGATGGCTAGAGACACTCGGGTTGTCAGTGGATTAAAACATATTATGAGTAGAGATCAAACATGAATTGAACTTCTGACTAGCCTCCTTGGCCTCGCTGAAGCATGTACTCCTTCGAACAACCCTAGATTCACACAAAGGGTCACTTTTGAAGAGTGTGAAGGATAGTTAGGAGTATCAATGCCTCCCACATCCATCTATATGGCTAACATAGTGCCTTCTATCAGTATCCCTTCGGCCTTTGAACAACCCAAAAATATCAAGGTTAATAGGGTCCCCTTGGGCTTTAGCTTCACCCCTCCTGTCACCTCTAGTGGTGGAGGCTTCAACAAGATGTGTGGTGGGGGATTTGGTAGTGCTGGTGGATTTGGTAGTGGAGGTGGTGCTAGTGTAGGCGGCTTCGGTGGAGGTCATGGTGGTGGTTCCAGTGGATGCCCTATTGGTGGTGGTGGCTTTGGTGGTGTCTCTGGCGAAGGTCACACCGAAGGTGGCTCTGGAGGAGGCCTGGCAGTGGTTTTGGAGGAGGTCCCTCTGGCCCTCTATCTTCTAATGACCCTATTTTGAACACTCTCCTTTAGAATATGGGTAAGATAAAGAGCTAGTTGGCAAGCCTTTCCCTAGCCTCTTCCCAGCCTATCTTACATCCCTTCTTTCGATATAGCCCATTGTTGGTTGCCATATTGAACACTCCTTTGTCTCAAGGAATGGAGATCCCTAAATTTGGGAAGTATGGTGGTAAGGTAGATCCTTAGACACATGTGTCTTCCTTTAATGCCCTGTGCACTGACTTCTTCAATCATGATGCATTGATGGCTAAACTGTTTCCTCAATCCCTCAAGGGCACAACAATTGAGTGGTACTATTCCTTTCCCGACAACTCTATTTTCTCATTTGATCAACTTGTAAACCAATTCATTAGATATTTCCAAGTGAACATTGGGCCAAAGATGACCTTTTTGAATATCATCTAATGTAAACAAGGAGATAATGAAAAAATAATTGACTTCGTAGTGCGTTACCAAACACTCCTTTCATAAATCTCGTATCAACTACCTGATTCTGACATACAAAAGGTATTCATAGGAAACTTACAAAGGCCTTGGCAAGAGAAGTTCACCCTCATGAAATACCCTTCTTTTGCGCACTTGTGTGCAGCCTTACGAGAGTACCAATAGATAATTGGTCAGTTCAGGGGATCCTCCACATGCTTATGTTTTGAGGGTAAAATCAATTGTATGAATCTCTAGGAAAGTTAAGGTCATTCCAAATGTAGTAGTTTCCATTGATGACAATGGCCTCAAATGTAACCGAAAGTTCACAAAGTTATCAAAGTCTTATACCTCCATCTTATAGAAGATGTTGAAGGATAAGATTGTAACTTTGTCAGTTCCTAAGCCTACTAAAGAACCCTACCCTAATTGGTATGATGGGAGCACTTATTTCCAGTACCGTCATGTTAATGGACATGATACCGAACATTGTATGTAGTTGTGTCATGAAATACAAGACTGCATTGAGGACAGTACCATTCATCTCGATGGGAATAAACATTATGCTAGCAAATCGATGGTGAAAGCTAATAGTGAATTGCAGATGTACATGGATCCATTTCCATCACACTCTACTAACATGATTATTGATCCTATTGATTATGTTACCCAACCTGAGTCCTATGTTAATATGGTCATGGTAACTTCCACTACTCCTCCCGCATCTAGTTTTTCGAACATTACATTTACATCACATGATTTACCCTTAAACAATAAACCTTCTCCTCTCTACATTTCCACTTCTTTCAATGGTAACATTGTGACATAAGTCTTGATAGACCTCGTGATCCATGTGAATGTTATCACCGAGGAGACATTAGTATTGGATTCATTACAAAAGTGAAAATATGAAGAAAAAAATCTACCATTCGTACACACGATGGTATATGCATTAAACTTATGTCGTAGAAAAATGGACCCTTTGCTTGACATGGGATTAATTCATGATAAAATGGACTTAATGAGGCCTTGATTTAGGTGTTGTAAGGAATTTTATGCATCCACACTAGGTGTTGGACCCTTGCAAATCAAATAACATGCATTTAACAATGTCTTGTAAAGGTGTTCTAAAGCCTTGTAATCAACTTTCACGCATTTCTAGACCTAATGAACCTATTTCTCCTCAATTCAAAATTATAAAACATATTTAATTACATCATCACATCAATACAGAAGGCTTGTAAAGTGAATTTAACTTTAAACAAGTGTTGTAATGTGTCTAGCACATTCACATTGGTTTTTGTGCCCTTCTAGGCTATGTGGACCTAATTTTAGTGTTGTAAAGTGTATTTAATCACACTTTCACATTGATTTATGTGTCCCAAGCCCTATTTAACATTTACATAATCACTAATAGGCCCTAATTAACCCATATTGTCCATCTCTATGTTCAAATTGATCAAATACATGACAAACTTGCATTTTAAACCTTATTTCCTTATTCCTTGGCTTCTAGGTTGTTGAAATGGCCGTTGTGGGACCCATTCGCCATGCATGGTGAATTAGTCCCATCTCATGGGACCCATTCACCATGTATGATGAATGAGTCCTATCTAGCCCCATTTTGAACCTTGAGCGAGAAAAAGTGAAATTTAAAGTTTAATATCACTTCATGTCAGCCTATTATGAGGTATTATCAGGTACTAAGGTACAATTGTCTATAAATAATTGTTTTTATCCTCATTTCACACATCTTATCTCATTATTACATCTTTTATCTTCAATTCATCTTCTATCTTCTCATCCAAGTTAAGCAAACTAGGGTTTATTCACTAGAAGTCATCAAGTTAGCCTTCTAAAGCATTCAAGGGATAAATATTCATGCATTGTTGTAGAATTTTAAGATCATTCATCATGGAAAGGTAATCTATTCCATTGTTGCATGCTTTATTCCATTATTTCATCATTTTGGTTTAATTACCTAAACGGGGTTTGACCAAGGCAAACCCCCATGCCCTAACAATCAATAATTTCTCTTTCATGTCTTGTTGGTATGGAGATTTAGGACTCTTGGAAGCTTTTAAATCATCGAAAATCAAGTTGAAAATTCATTTGATTCATCTCTTCATCATTAAAGTCAAAATATCAACAAAGTCATTTTCAGGCCCGAATCGATAGTATCAGAACCGGTTGTAGGAAGCATAAGTGCAAACTAAATGCCCAAAATCCACCTTTGAATATTTAGAAATTCAAAATTGGACTCATTTACCATGTGTGGAAAATGAGTCCCCCTCGGTCAATTTTGTGATTTCTACATTTTGTGATACCCTTTTGTCAAAAATGGTTTCATATGTTTACTGAACAGGGGATTGATTCACCCTAGGTGGTGTATGAGTCATGTCAGGTTTGAAAATTAGAATAATCAACATTAAAATCCATTTCCAATCTTCATCAAGGTTTCAGGATGCACATCTTTAGTTAGGCCCTAATTAACCCATATTGTGCATCTCTATGTTCAAATTGATCAAATACATGACAAACTTGCATTTTAAACCTTATTTCCTTATTCCTCGGTTTCTGAGTTGTTGAAATGGCCCTTGTGGGACCCATTCGCCATGCATGGTGAATCAGTCCCATCTAGGTGGGACCCATTCACCATGTATGGAGAATTAGTCCTATTTAGCCCCATTTTGAACCTTGAGCGAGAAAAAGTGAAATTTAAAGTTTAATATCACTTCATGGCAGCCTGTGATGAGGTATTATCAGGTACTAAGGCACAATTGTCTATAAATAAGTGTTTTTATCCTCATTTTACACATCTTATCTCATTATTACATCTTTTATCTTCAATTCATCTTCTATCTTCTCATTCAAGTTAAGCAAACTAGGGTTTCTTCACTAGAAGTCATCAAGTTATCCTTCTAAAGCATTCAAGGGATAAATATTCATGCATTGTTGTAGAATTTCAAGATATTTCATCATGTCATGGTAATATATTCCATTGTTGCATGCTTTATTCCATTATTTCATCATTTTGGTTTAATTACCTAAAAGGGGTTTAACCAAGGCAAACCCCCATGCCCTAACCATCAACAATTTCTCTTTCATGTCTTGTTGGTATGGAGATTTAGGACTCTTGGAAGATTTTAAATCATTGAAGATCAAGTTGAAAAGTCATTTGATTCATCTCTTCATCATTAAAGTCAAAATATCAACAACAAGTCATTTTCAGGCCAGAATACGACAATATCGGAAGAAGACACCTGTAGGAAGTAGAAGTGCAGACTAAACGCCCCAGAATCCACCTTTCAATATTTAGAAATTCAAAAGTGGACTCATTCACCATGGGTGGAAAATGAGTCCCACTCCAGGGTCAATTTTGTGATTTTTGCATTTTGTGATACCCTTTTGTCAAAAACTGGTTTCAGTATAGTTTACCTGAACATGGATTGATTCACCCTAGGTGGTGTATGAGTCATATCAAGTTTGAAAATTAGCATAATCAACATTACAGAATCCATTTCCAATCTTTATCAAGGTTTTAGGTGCACATCTTTAGTTAGGCCCTAATTAACCCATATTGTCCATCTCTATGTTCAAATTGATCAAATACATGACAAACTTGCATTTTAAACCTTATTTCTTATTCCTTGGCTTCTAGTTGTTGGAGTGGCCCCTATGGGACCCATTTTCTATGCATGGTGAATTAGTCCCATCTCATGGGACCCATTCACCATGTATGATGAATGAGTCCTATCTAGCCCCATTTTGAACCTTGAGCGAGAAAAAGTGAAATTTAAAGTTTAATATCACTTCATGTCACATATGAGGTATTATCGGTACTAACTAAAATTGTCTATAAATAATTGTTTTTATCCTCATTTCACACATCTTATCTCATTATTACATCTTTTATCTTCAATTCATCTTCTATCTTCTCATCCAAGTTAAGCAAACTAGGGTTTATTCACTAGAAGTCATCAAGTTAGCCTTCTAAAGCATTCAAGGGATAAATATTCATGCATTGTTGTAGAATTTTAAGATCATTCATCATGGAAAGGTAATCTATTCCATTGTTGCATGCTTTATTCCATTATTTCATCATTTTGGTTTAATTACCTAAACGGGGTTTGACCAAGGCAAACCCCCATGCCCTAACAATCAATAATTTCTCTTTCATGTCTTGTTGGTATGGAGATTTAGGACTCTTGGAAGCTTTTAAATCATCGAAAATCAAGTTGAAAATTCATTTGATTCATCTCTTCATCATTAAAGTCAAAATATCAACAAAAAATTCATTTTCAGGCCCAAATATGATAGTATCAGAACCAGACAACTGTAGGAAGCAAAAGTGCAAACTAAATGCCCCAAAATCCACCTTTGAATATTTAGAAATTCAAAATTGGACTCATTCACCATGGGTGGAAAATGAGTCCCCCTCCAGGGTCAATTTTGTGATTTCTACATTTTGTGATACCCTTTTGTCAAAAAATGGTTTTAGCATAGTTTACCTGAACAAGGATTGATTCACCCTAGGTGGTGTATGAGTCATGTCAGGTTTGAAAATTAGCATAATCAACATTACAAAATCCATTTCCAATCTTCATCAAGGTTTTAGATGCACATCTTTAGTCTGGTTCATTTTTGTTACAATTTGCATTCATTTTTTAGTGTTTTTGCATTACATAATGTATTTTCAAACATCATTTGTTTCTTAGGTTTTGCATAGTTAATAAATCAATTTCATAGCTTAACTACACTTAGATCATCTCATTTAGTCCTAATTACATCACACACATCCTAATTCGAGTGAATCATTAGCATTTTGGGCCATATCTCTCTCCTTTTAGGTGAAAAAGAAGTGCAAGAGAAGCCTATAAGGTCCCAAAAATTGATGTTTCACTTTTGTGAACCTATTGTTTGAATCCCCTCTTTTCTGATTTTGGATTCCATTGATAATCCTATATTAGCTTACATTGCATTTTTCATTAGCTAGGTTGCATTCGAGAGTTTCATTTTTGCATGTGTAAAAAGTGCATAATAGGTTGCCTTTTTGCATCTTTAATCATTGAAAAGTTCTAAATTTTTTGCATTTTTCATTTAGACCTACATCATAGCATTCTAAAAACATAAAATAATAGTAAATTTTTTTTGAACATCTTAAAAAAGTCCATACTGGGACTCATTCGCCACCCTGGGCGAATCAGTCCCTTCTGACCCCTGAAACAACATTGTCCTAAACTCAGAAATTTTTTTTAGGGTTTTGTTTGGTGTCTTAACTTGTATATATTAGTTACTTTTATTTTTGTAGCATGCATTTCACTCAATCTCACTTAAAATAGATTATTTCATGCATATTTTCATCTCATATTTACATCTCTCACATTTCATTTTTAGATTATTGCATACTATAATCAGCAATTTACTAAGTTGTTACATTGCATTTTATTTATTTATGCATAACATGTTATTTAAATGTGCCTTTGATTTTATTAAACATGGATTTTATAAGCATGACATCCCCTCTTATGAGTTTGATTTTGATTACAACTATGAGGAACATAACGTAGACCAAAACATTATATTACCCATTGGTGTGAATGGAGATGTAGACAATCATAACACACATATTTGTTCTTCCCCCAATATCTATCCTATTAGTGATGAAGGTATCTTGGTGAAAATGGTTACAAATATTGAGGGTCTTGATTGTCCCTTTCCTTATTCCCCTTTAGATGATGTTAGCAAACAAGAACATAAAAGCATAGACACCCTTGATCCTCCTTTCTCTAATGCTCCTCCCATTTGGGAAGATCTATTTGAAACTCATAATGGTCCTTCTCTTAATGCCTCTCCTACTTGTGACGAAGCTACTTTACAAATTTCAACCTTAGATGAACATCTTACAAGCTCTCCTAGTATGGTAAAAAATATTGAACAAGAGAATAAAACTTTAGAATAAAAAAATAATCCCATAGAATCTTCCCCTAATCCCCCCACTATCAATTATTAAACACATTCAACCATTAATAACCCCCTTAGTGGCAACAAAGTTATTTTGGATGAACTAGACCTTGTCATGAACATGTGGTTTGTTGTTCTCCTACAAACTCTCCTTCTAGGGAGGATATTGTGACCCAAGACAAAGATAATATCCTCTTCAAAGACAATGAAAAATCTCACTTGTTACGGGATTTTAACAATATTCAACCTCACCACACCCTTTACCCACCTTCGCATCCACTTCATCCTTCCAATAAACCTAAACTCATCCTTTACCCACCATCCCATCCCCTTCATCCCTCTAATCAACCCTGACGCACCCTCTATCCCCCCAATGATAATGTTTCGCAGCAATCTAGTAATGATATTTTTGCTCATACATATAACACTCACAATAATCTACAACCGCCACAACCAACCCCACCCTCTCTACATTTATCCAATCTACCTAGTGCTCCTCGTAACCTCCCACACACAAAGGAGTATGACGTTATTGAACAATTAAAGAATACTCTTACCAAAATTTCCTTTTGGGATTTACTTTAGACCTCACCAACTTATCACAATATTCTTCAATCCACTTTAAACCAAATCACAATTCCTTCCGGTAAAACTACGAATGATGTAGTAGCTCTCATCCATAAAAAGAATCTTGAAATTACCTTCCATCAACATGAGCTCCCTCCTTTGGAGTTGCGTAAAAAAAATGATGCCTTTATGATAATTTCTTGCTTTGATCACATAGGTATCAAACACACTCACATAGATAGTGGTTATGCCCTTGGGTATGTGCAAGATCATCATGGAAAAAATGGGCCCTTAAGTGGAAAAAAAATCAGAAAAATTAGAGTTAGGCAACTTGACTTAAAAATTTGAATAAGTTATCTATATTATTTCAAAAATATGTAAGAATAGAATCTATAGAAAATCGAATGTAGTTTCTAAACTACTAGGTTTTTGTTTTTAAAATCTATTTGGTGAAAATTTGAAATTTCAATGCAGTAGTACTTAAATTTCAGGGAAAAAATAAGAAGTAGGTGTCTCCACCACCCTAACCACAATAAAATGATAATTATTTTTATAAGATTTTAGGTATAAGTAGAGGACTCATGTCCCGATGTGATGCATATTTTTTTTTGTAATTTGTTTCCAAGTAAATAATTAATTATGAATTTTTTATTACAAATTTTAAAAAATATAAAACTCGTATGTCTGACCACCTTAACTTGGTCAAACTTCATGAAATTCAATTTTTATTTTCTTAATCCTATAGTGTGTGAATCATAGAATGTGACACATGTTTTGGATTCAAAAAATGTGATAACCATTTGAAAGGTATAGATGTTTTTCAATTAGTCTATCAATTAGGACTTTAGTCATAATTTGAATAGAAAATGAATAATAATTACATATTAAATTCAAAGTAAAGCATAATTTATATTGGTGGAAAGTTGAGAATCTCCTTTAAAAACCCTTTTCATTTCATCAATTTTGGGTAAAAATAAAGTCGTTAGCCACATACCCACCATATTGCCACTTTTTGGCCCACCATGATCCTACACATACCCCCTTAATGTGTGTAGTGCGAGTCTCCTTGATCAATTAAAATTTGATAGGTCAAAAATAATACCTGATTCTTTTTGTATTCAAGGATTTGATAATATAACAAAGCAACCACTCGGTGTAATCACTTTACCTATTATGGTTGGGATGGTTATTTTGTAAACTCCTATTCATGTCATGCCTAAGTATGATCTTTCATACAATCTTCTTTTAGGAAGAAAATGGATTTATGAGATGAATGTAGTGCCTTCAACCCTTCATCGTTTAATGAAATATGTCTATAACAATAAAATTTATTAAGTTGAAGCATATCCCAACCCTAATAGTTGCCTGCACCTTGAATAAGGAGCTAAAAGTCCTTTGAAAACATTGATTCCAACATCCAACATACAAATTGAACACAACAATGAGGAATTTCCATAAGAATTATTTGGTGACGATTGGGGATCCTTAGAATTCAAACCTTCATTTATGGGTGAATACATATTCACACAAAAGAAATATGAAAAACAGGGACAACCAATCATCATGTCAACAAAAAATTCGAACAACCTTTCAAAAACATCTACCTCAACCACTTTAAACAATGACACAAAATATGCAACAACCTTTTTTGAACACAATAATGAATCATCACCTAATCCAAAAGCAATGAAGATGCTTTATGGAAAAGGTTATGACCTCATGAAACAACTTGGGTATAGTGGAAAAGGATGTGGTGCTCACAAACAACATATCCGCAACCCTATCAAGCCTAACACACAACAAACAACTCATGGTCTTGGATATTCTCCTTTGACCAATATCACCAAACCTTCACTCAACATCAACACTATCACACAACACCTTCCAAAATCATCCATCTTGCCTAGTAGTCTTGAACATAATCCTTTACTATGACACAAACAAATACACTTTCACTTAATGTAAATGTCATCTCACAAAATGATCATGATTTGAATTCATTAGATTTTATCCCTTCCTATAATAGGAAGCATAAAATCTCATAATCTAGAGACACTTGTGTAAGTATGACATCCACTAAAAAGCAAGATGCTCCTTCCACACCCACCACAAGATCCCCTTCTACCATTGATAAAGAGGGTATCTTGTCGAGACTCCTCCAAGATCACTTGTTGACCCTCCCTCCACGAACTCGAAAGAAATGTTATGACAAGACTTCATTCTGTGCATATCATCACGTTTATGGTCACTCCATTAATGAATGAAATGCTTTGAGTCATAAAATCAAACATTTTCAGGAGTTTGGTATGCTTCTTGATGTAGGAGCATCTAATTCGTGTAATTGTTATTCCTTTTCACTCTAGCTTACATATCATCAATCCTTTCGGCTCACCTTTGCCCTACACTTAGTGGGGGAAAGGGGTTTAGAAAGCCTTGTCCTCCTATGTCACTTGTGGTTGCCTCCTTTGGCTCATCTTTAATCTTTCATGAATATATAAGAGAAAGTTTGGGATGTGGATGACATGCCTTAAGTTGGCTTGCATATGACATACTTTCTCCTTCATGACATAGCTTCTTTGAAACATATGACTTGGCATAGGGCTTTCTAAGTAAGCTCTCATGGACCCTTTGCTTGACATGGGATTAATTCATGATAAAATGGACTTAATGAGGCCTTGATTTAGGTGTTGTGAAGTATTTTATGCATCCACACTAGGTCTTGGACCCTTGCAAATCAAATAACATGCATTTAACAATGTCTTGTAAAGGTGTTCTAAAGTCCTGTAATGGACTTTCAAGCTTTTCTAGACCTAATGAACATATTTCTCCTTAATTAAACATTATAAAACATATTTAATTACATCATCACATCAATATAGAAGGCTTGTAAAGTGAGTTTAACTGTAAACTAGTGTTGTAATGTGTCTTTCACATTCACATTGGTTTTTGTGCCCTTCTAGGTTATGTGGACCTAATTTTAGTGTTGTAAAGTATATCTAATCATACTTTCACATTGATTTATGTGTCCCAAGCCCTATTTAAAATTCACGTGATCACTAATAGGCCCTAATTAACCCATATTGTGCATCCTGAGGTTCAAATTAATCAAATACATGACAAACTTGCATTTTAAACCTTATTTCCTTATTCCTCAACTTTTGAGCTATTGAAATGTCCCCTGAGGGACCCATTCACCATGCATGGTGAATCAGTCCCATCCAGGTGGGACCTAGTCACCATGTATGGTGAATGAGTCCTATATGGCCCCATTCTGACCCTTCAGCAGGAAAAAGTGAAATTCAAAGTTTAATATCACTTCATGTCAGCTTGTGATGAAGTATTATCAGGTACTAAGGCACAATTTTCTATAAATAAGTGTTTTTATCCTCATTTTACACATCTTATCTCATTATTACATCTTTTATCTTCAATTCATCATCTATCTTCTCATTCAAGTTAAGCAAAATAGGGTTTCTTCACTAGAAGTCATCAAGTTAGCCTTCTAAAGCATTTAAGGGTTAAATATTCATGCATTGTTGCAGACTTTCAAGATCATTCATCATGGAAATGAAGTCTATTCCATTGTTGCATGCTTTATTCTATTATGTCATTATTTTGGTTTACTTACCTAAAATGGGTTTTACTATGGCAAACCCCCATGCCCTAACAATCAACAATTTATGTTTTGTGTCTTGTTGGTATGCAGATTTAGGACTCTTGGAAGCTTTGAAATCATTAAAGATGAATTTGGAAAGTCATTCAAGTCATCTCTTCATCGTTCAAGTCAAAATATCAACAAAAAGTCATTTTCATGCCCAAATACGACAGTTTCAGAAGTAGACACCTATAGGAAGCAGAAGTGTAGACTAAAAGCCCAGGAATCCACGTTTGAATATTCAAAAATTAAAAAGTGGACTCATTCACCATTGGTGGTGAATGAGTCCCACTCCAGGTTCAATTTTTTGATTCTTTCATTTTCTGATACCCTTTTGTCAGAAACTAGTTTCAACATAGTTTACCAAAACAGGGAATGATTCACCCTAGGTGCCAAATGAGTCCTATCAGGCTTGAAAATTAGCATAATCAGCATTCTAGAATCCATTTCCACTCTTCATCATGGTTTTAGATGCACATCTTTAGTCTAGTTGATTTTTGTTATAGTTTGTATTCATTTCTTAGTGTTTTTGCATTACATAATGTATTTTCAAACATCATTTGTTTCTTAGGTTTTGTATACTTAATCAATCAATTTCATAGCTTAACTACACTTAGATCATTTCATATAGTCCTAATTACATCACACACATCCTAATTTGAGTGAAACATTTGCATTTTTTGCCCTATCTCTCTCCTTTTAGGTGAAAAAACCTAGAAGTGTAAGAGAAGTCTATAGGGTCCCAAAAAGATATGTTTCAAAACCTTATGGATCGATCACTTTGTCCATCCTAGTTGGACCTATGGCTTTCAACACAGTCTTTGATGCTATCCCAAAGTCATATATGTTCAGGCTGAAGCTAGGTATACCCTAGCTCACCTCTATGAATGGAATCACATATGTTATTCACAAGTGTTTAAAGTTATCCCATGAGGGTGTTGTGCATGTAGTGCATGACACTAGATACTAGGCCTTGGTGTCCCATGGTGGATACTCATTGGATCACTTTTGGCCCTCCCCAATCAGTCTGCTTCCTCCAAGAATAAACCTACTTTATAAGAACTATGTGAAGTATAAAACTAGGGGCAAAGGGGAGCCAAAGTGGACCCTTCTTGTGATAGAACAATCAGTCACCTCCTCTTCCCAAGAAGAGAAGGAGAAGCCTGCATCAACTACTCTCCTTTCCCTCAAAGGGAAGGAGAATTCCATGCCTACTCCCTCTCCTTCCTATAAAGGTAAAGGGAAGGCTACCTCCTCCCACTCTACCCCATCCTCCCCCCTTCTTGGGAAGAGTATTCAATGAGCCAGCCTGGAAGCTACCAACTGAGTCTAACAATCCCTCCTTGGTATAGGCCCAAGCTCAAGATCATGGACCTCCCTAATGAATACCCTAATCTGTGGTATTATTTATACACCAAAAAGAAAGGTTCTCATAGAGAGTTCAATCCATGGCCTCGTATTGCTCCTGCTCCTAAGGCAGTGAGCAGAAAGAGGCCCGTTTTTGAGGCTCTCAAGTCGATTCCTCCTACTCTCATGGAAGAACCTATCCCTCTTCTAGAAAAAACCAAGGTGGATGTTCCCATGGTTGAGTAGGAACCTTCTATCCCTTCGTAGATCTTAGCCTCTAACTCGAAGAGTCGTAGAAACTACCTTGCGCGCAAATGCAAGCATCAGTGAAAGGATCTCTTGGCTGAGTAGTCTACCTCACAAGGGAAGGAGGAAGAAACAATCACCCCTGCTTCAGGGCCTCCTACAATGTCTTCCTCCTCCCTTACTCTTGCTTCTCTCTAATATGGTCCTATACTGCTTATGTCATCCATTGCGAATATGAATGCACCTAACCCTAAACAGGTATAGGTGTTCATCGCTCCTTTGATGGAGCCACCTTTTCTAATCTCAATTCCAAATATCTAGCCTTTCCCAAAGCCCATGGATATGGTTGATACCTTAGTCATATCTCTTGCAGTTCTTTCCTCCTCTTCCTCTGCACCTCTAGCCTCATCTATGGGAAGCTCATCTCCTCCAGCGAAGAAAGAGGTGGAGAGTGGTCCTTCTAGCAACAAAGGATGTAAGATGATCCCACCTTCTTCACAAGGTGGTCCTGTGATGACTTGTTCTATCCTAGTGATGGAACCAGTCTTGGCTTCCCTTGAGTTCATCACCACTCCTAAGTTACTCAATGAGCCTAGTGGTGAATCCCAGGCTCAGCCTACCCTTTCCACTAAAGTTAGACACAATGCTCCTATGGGGTGCATGTTTAAAGTTGTGGATGAGGTTTCGGCTTTGTCAGCGATCTTCACAAAATCGCTAACTTTGAGTCCACAAGAGCTCGATGGAGAGGACCTTGAGGGGCCCTCTTCCTTTGCCCTTCTTGCAAGAGGGTTAGATGCTCCTCCTCTTAACATCCCACCATTGTAGGCTCATCCTCCTTCCCCTTATGAGGATTTATATTGGGAATTAGATGACCTCTTGGCTAATCAATGTTAGGAGGATGCCTCTTCTTAATGTTGTGTGTGTGTGTGTTTTGTAATGTGTTCCCTCATGCTCATGCTATGTGTTCCTAGATGACCATCATCACCCTCGTTGGTGCTTAGATATAGGCATGGTTTTTGTGTCATAAACCTTCTTCTATTTGTATCATCCTTCTTCCATGTTTGTGCTTCATTTTCAATAAATTGGGGATGATTCAAAGCATTGGAAGCATTTAGGCTTCCCTTCCATGTTGACCTATTTTTTTATTTTTATTTTGTCTTCTTGTGCATTCTTGTTGATCTGGTTGGGGATTGATGATCTTTCACCTTGCATTGTGGTTACCTATTGTTATGAGATCGGAAAAATCTAACCCCGCTAAACCAAATCGCCCTAAGCCCTTTGTCTATAATTTTTCTCTTTCTTTTGTTATCCCTTTATCTTTCTCTCTTCTTTACTTGAGTTGTCCCTTTCATGTGTGACAATGCCTTCTCTTTAACATTTTTATTTTCAGAAAATGCATTCCTTTCCAACGAATTTTTTCTCGAAAGTCTTCGTAAACTTTTCCGTAGAATCACATTCTCAACTTGGAACCCTAATAGAACTTGTTTCCTTTCATCACAGGTTTGCAAAGAAAGTACCCGAAGACCTTTCACCAAAGCGGGAAAAACTTTGACTTTCCCCACCTACGGGGGCATATCCTTCCTTTTGAAATCCTTGATGAATTGAACATCTTTTGAAAGGATTCCTTGATGATAGATCACTCTGAGAAAAGAAGAACACCTACTTTCGAACTGTGTGTCCCTTGAGTGGATCCCTTTTCACGATAGGTTCCCAAGGGACCCTTCTCTGAAAGTATTTACCTCGAATGGATTCCTTCGCGTCTAGCCTGGGGGCACTTGACTAGACTTATTCCATTCCCCTTTTTACATCTAGCTTGGGGGCAACCTGACTAGACCTGTTTTATATCTTCGTGTCTAGCTTGGAGGCAGCATGACTAGACCTCACCTTTCAAATAGTGTATCCCTTGAGTGGACCCCTTTCCTTTTGAAGGGTTCCTGAGAGACCCCTTTGAAATATTTATAAATCATCAATGGTCTATGTGAATGTCTACTTACTTGCCTATTTGGCTGCTTCCTAACTCTATGGAGTCCACTTCCTTTGGGTTTCCTTCATGCTAGAGTTTTAGGGGGATACCTTCCTTGCAGGTCTAAGGGCTTGTGAGCCACTTACTTCATAGGGCTTCCATCATGCAAGAAATCTTGGGGGTTTCTTCCTTGTAGGACCATGGGCCTGTAAGACACTTTATTTTTCCCAACTTCATAATTCTGAGCAGCTATGGAGTTCTTTACTTTCCTTTCACCTTCAGGTTCACCAAATCATAGTTTTCTTCCTTGATGGTTTAGGTATACATCATGAGCGAATCCCCATTTTTCCTTTATCCACCTTATAAAACCAAGTTCAGAGGCTTAATTCCACCTAAGCCCACTGCTTGTATCCTACTTCACACCTGATTTGAGTGTCAGTGGAAGCTTTTTTGTCGAGGACGCCCGCGTGACACATAGACATTCGCGTGTTGCACTTACATCCCTGGAAAATTCTTATGGCTGAACTTTTGAATGTTCTATTTTTTTTCTTATATGTGGTTATCATTTATGTCAACACTATTAGCATTGTTGCATTAAAAGTTGTACATGTCGAGGATATTGATAAAATTGTAATAAGAAGTCATATAGGTTTTCAGTGGTGAAGTGAACTTCTTTCTATCGGTGTGATCAATATGTTGTTGATAAGAGGTTTTTGACTAAAGGGTTTCTTGTTGAGTATATCTATTTTATCCACGTCAAGTTTTTGAGATCTGCATGAAGATTTGTATTCTGATAGTCTTTCTATTACTTTAGTTTGTGTTCTTGAATGAAGATCATGTGATTTTAGTAAGTTCAGTTATTGCAGATGCTTCTCTAATGTTTCTAGTTCATTCTCTATCTATGTTGCACATCTTCATTGATCGTTTTGCTCGTGATCCAATATTTTCTCTTGCGTGTTCATGTTTTTCATATTCTTGGCTGTCAAGGTGTTGAAGCATGTTGTGGATCTTATGGAGTAATTAATTGAAGTGGTTCATGTTTGACGATGTTATTTTTGGTCTTCACTATGTTGTGTCCGACATTGGTTGATTCACATGAATAATATTTATTGATTTGGGCTGACTATTTATATTCATTTTATTATTTCTTTGGAGCCAACTTATAGCGATGGAATCTCTTGTTGCAAATATATAAAAGTGATTGTTTTATCATTTGAAGGTGTGAGTGTGCAAAGTATGCAAGTCCTATGTGTGAATAATGGAAAGATCATTCAAAGGCAGAGTAGAGTGTGAGGAACAATGAAGAAGAGTGAAGAATTCTTCACGTGCTTAACCAGAACTATAACCAGGCATTAGCAGATGTTATTTTCTCAGTTCAAAATATGATGGATTTAATCAGAACCTTTCTGTAAGATAGTGTGTCTTCCTTTGGGTAGTAAGCCTATTTGTATTTAAGCAATGAGCTCTAGGAAGTGTGTCTAAATGCATGTGCATTCCCCATTAATATTTTCTTATACTTTTAATAGGGTATAATCTTGTGGATTGACCTCCACCGTGGTTTTTCCCCTAAAATGGTTTATGCATAAAAATATTGGTGTTATGTGTGATTCTAATGTTTTTTTCATTTATGCTATCATGATTAATCATTAGATCTAAGAATAAGGTTAATAATTTGAATAAGTTTGAAATTTGGTGACAACTGATTCACCCCTCCCCTCTTAGTTGTCTGCCCTTGTGTTGCCAACAATTGGTATCAGAGCCTTTGGTTCCTTGGAAGAATTTTAACAACTTGAGGTGATCCAAGTGGCAACTTATAAGAAGGATATTCTTAGATTTTATGGAACAAATTATTCTTTGTGGAAGACTCGAATGGAGTGCCATCTGAGATGCATTGGTGAACCCTACTAGAGCATTACAAGTAATATATATGTTATTCCACATAATGGTCCTACTACTTCTGCTGAGATCAAGGATGTTGAGCATAATATCAAGACTAAAAAGGAGTTTTTGAGTGCTTTGACTGATACTGAGATGACAAATGTGATGGATTTGAAGACTACTTATGAGATCTGGAAAAAGTTGGAGACCTTGTATGAAGGTGATGCTAATGTGAAGATTTCTAAGCTAAAAATTTTGAAAGGGAAATATGAAATTCAAAAATGGGTGATGATGAAAATGTTACTACTTTTATGCAAAGAGTGGATGAACTTGTGTGTGGTATCGGATGTGTTGGTCAACATATAGATGAATCAGAACTTGTTGCTAAAGTGCTTAGATCATTTCCTGATTCTTACAAAATCAAGGCTAGTGCTATTGAAGAGCTCTGAATTGTAACAAATGTTACCAGAGATATGTTGATTGGTAAGCTTACTGCTTTTGAGTTGAGTGAATTTGGTGATGCCCTTCCTAAGGTTGAATCTACACTCAAGGCCACTACTTCTAGAATAGATGGACATAGATATGATCAGGGTGAAAGTTCATCAAGAAATACATTCAAGTATGAGGATGAAATGAGACAGCTCGATGAAGAAGAAAGAGAGCTTGAAGAACTTGAAGCATTGATTATGAAAAGAGAAGCTAGAGGATAAGGTAAGTATAAGGAAAAGTTTCCTATTAAATGTTTGTCTTGCAATAAAATAGGTCATTTTGCATCAAGGTTTCCTGAGAGAGTTTCCAAGAAAATATTTAACAAGCCTAAATGCGAAAAGAAGTGTTACTATTCCATTGATGAAGGTGTGACAGATGATGAATCTGACAAAGGAAATGCAAGTGAAGATGAATTTTTATTTATTGCTATCAAGGAAAATAATCCTGTGTCTACTAAATCTACTAGTTGT
>VDFB02232853.1:0-12732 GCA_007258455.2 Sequoia sempervirens
CTGAGAGCGTGTTGGAACATGGTAACAACAATGTTAAGTTCAATTTTCAATTTATTCACTTTATTCGACCCCTGTACTGACCAGGAAGACAAAACCCTAATTTTCAGACTTGGCCAGAATTTTTGCATTTTAAGCTCAACGGCAGAGGAATCCCGAGAAGTAGACCATCAGAAAAGAGACAGACAGAGAGAGAGAGACCAAAAACCAAAGCCAAAACGACCAGAATGGAGCAAAAATTAGGGGTCCCCATTTGAATGGGGCGATGTGTGAAAAAGGTCACAACATCTAGCATCCCCACGGGAAAGTGTTGAAAAACACTTTAAGAATTGAACCTTGATTAATCTTCCTCAAACCATCATACAGGAAACACTTACTCAAAAGGGGAGAAGAATCCGATATTGGATCAAAACACTTTCATCTAAAACCCTGTGAGTGTGTGCATTCGTTCCATCTCTAAACCAAATCGACTTCCGGAATCGGCCGTGGCAGGTTATATAAATACCTTAACTTCAAAAGCATCGTGGACATTGCCCCGCTGCCAGTCAGGCGTCCATAGCCCCGACGAGGTTGTCGCTACAATTCTCACGAATATTGCTCCACTACCGGTCGGGCGTCCATAGCCCCGGTGGAGTTACTCGTATGTTCCCAAAACCAATATTTCATGATATTTTTCTTTTCATTTTCTCATTTTCTCATTTCTTTCAAGCACATTTTCTTTTCCTCATTTGATTTCTCCGTCAATTCCTTAATTGGCTGGCAGGCAATGAAGCCTCCAATGGGTTTGAGAATTGTAGTGGCGCTGAAGCAAGATGTAAAATTTTCACCTGCCAAAACCTTTCCCAAGAAACCAAAATGACTCAGAATGAAGATAGGTAAGATTTTTAAGGTCTTTAGACTCATGTGTTAAGACACAATAGCGGGTTAATCTCCCGAGACGAGTTCAATCTCTAACTGGATGATAACAAGAGGAAAACAAACCCTAGTCCTTTTCAAAAATTTATGCAAATTCCAGTGAAAGGAACCACGTTGTGAAAGTTAAAACATCATCACCTCATCGCAACGGGAAAACCCTAAAATCCTTGCCCATTCCAAACCAAAACCACTTGAGCGGACAACTCAAGGGACGGAAACGCCAAACCAAAAACCCAAAGGGCAACAAACCAAAACCAAAACAAAGGAAAACAGAAAAGCAAACGGAAAGAAAACAAACGGGAAAGCAAATCTAATCTAACTATATTACAAGGTAGGCTCTCAGAGAGAACCTAGGGTTGGAAATAATGCTTGAGGAATCTCCCATCATCTGGCAACGAGATATCCCCTCTTGTTCTTGTTCGTAACTTAAATGCATCATCTCCCAGGCTCTCAGAATTTTGACCAGGGTCCAACCATGATTTGTCGATCCATCCGTTCATGACCCTTTGATGTATGGTGAAACTTCCCAGAGTTTCATCTCTTTTCTCTTCCAAGCGCGTCGGCTGGGAATACCTAGTTTGAACCCAATCTTCTTTCTTATGGACTTCTCCACATTCTTCTTCTAAAGTGACTTGTTGAATCATCTCCGGGACTTGTTCTGAGGAGGTCTTACCCATGGCACTTGTGTTCTCTGAATAGAAAGCTTCGTAAATGGGTAACGATAAGTCTCTGATGGGGGCACTTTCTGCATCTTGCTCTACATCTTTTAACATAGAATCTTTGAACGTCTCTTCATTCTCATTCCTACTTGAATCATTTTCAATCAACACTTCGGTGAAGGCAGGGGTATCCCCTGAAAACCTCTCTCCCTCCGGGCTTTGCAGTGTGAGGACTTCTTTCTTAACAGGCTTGTACGTACCCAAATCAGTTTCCATGAATAAAACATCACTATTTTCACCACATTCTGTAATCATTAATTTGAGCCGTGGTGTACTTTCGATCTTTATCTGATTCGGAACTCCCTTCCAAGGCAACCACATGTGGGAGAAGTCAGTCGCAATGTATCCATTCAATTTTCTGGACCAATCTCTGCTCAATAGCATGCCATAACCATCCGGTATATCCACAACTGATATGTCGATGCGACTCTGAATTCTGGGATCCGCCGCTAGCTGCATATGAATACCATTTAATTCCCCTACAACTGGAACTTCAGTCTTATCCAGCTGAGTCACCTTCTTGTTGGTTTTGAGCGGGATTATACCCAACGCCTGACATACCTTCAAAGGCATGACATTACTTGATGCACCGGAGTCGATCAAACAATTATGCAATAGCCTTCCAAAAATTCTGACTGAAACCAGAAATGGGGCTGGCTCACCCTTCCCCTGATAAAATATGACTGGCTTCCTCTTTTCCTCTACTGAAGCATTCTTCTTTTCATCCTTTTTGTCCACTGAAATTTGATTGTCTTGAACAACCTGCCTTGGATTCTGCGTTTGCTCTTGTTTTTGCTTTTGCTCCGCAGGAATATTGAACCGTTTCTTTTTATCTTCGATCCATGACTTTTCAGGAGCGTTTGAAGAACCTTGTACCACACCTACGAAGTTTCGAGGTTGTTGCGGAGCTTCCCAAGTGTCAAATGGCGCGTGAGGCACTTCTTCTACCATATTTGCACTCTGCACAGGACGAGACTGTGTGTTCACGGGAGGATTCCTTGATGAACTAGGTATTTCTTGGGAAGTATCCTTCACAATGGGCGTCTCATATACACTTCTCAGAATTGTATCTCTGACCTCTGAAATCTTCATTAACTCATGTAAGGGGAGACTAACCTTCATCCTTTTGAATTCTTCTAACACATAAGAGCCAAGTCTTTTCACGTCCTCTCTAGGAAGACTTTCCTTTTGTCTCTGCTCGGCTTGATGAATTGGCTGCTGAATAACTTGTTGTCCTCCTCCGCCTTGCATTGCATTCTGTCGTCTGTACTCTGGAGAATCTCTAGGTAAACCTGGATTATTGCTTGCGTTGGGATGTGGCGGAGTTGTAAAATTATTAGGAGGTATTGATGATGTAAGTGGCTCTTTCTGATGATAATTCCTTTGATACACTTTAGGAGCTTCACCTCTAGTGGTTTGAAAAGCTTGTACCTCCCTACTTCCTTCTACCAAGACGCTGTTGTTGAGAGGCGGAAAAATATAATCATCTTTATAAAGAGACTCTTCTGGTGTTGCATATGTGGCATGAACTTCTGATGGTATTTGAAACTCTGGCATCCCCACGGGAGCGTTTGCTGAAGCTGATGGAAATTGGTGATTAACTGGTGGGGGCGTGTAACTCTGAAATTCAGGTGGGAAATTGCAATCTTCTATTATCAATGCCTGATCATATCTGGGCGCTGGGACTAATTCATATCCTGTAATTGGAGGGTTTTCTGTGAACTCTGTATTCCTTGTTTCACTTTTGAGAATACCAGCCACGACTTGGAATTCACGGCACTGAAGCTCAGAATGCTGGTTCGTGTTATGTAACCTACACCATCCTGACGAGGTAGTTTCGGCCATATAAATTCTATCTGCAGGACGGTTTTCAGGAGGTGGCGGATTGTCCAATGGTGACGGGACACCTCCGTTGTTGGGCCCAGTATTCCAGGACCTCCTCTGGAATCCTTGATTGTTATTTCTATACCCATGACTGTTTTCATAACTATATCCTTGATGGGTATCTTGATGACTTGGAGGATTATGCTGATATCCTCGGTTAGCACCTTGGTGTGCCTGATAATTTCGTGGCATAGCTTGTGTCTGATTATTTTGACTTTTGAGGTGAGTCACCTCAGCTGACAGCCTCTTCACTTGTTCTATCAAATCTTTCATTTCATCTTTCTCCTCTGAAGTTTTCACTGGTGGCACTGTGTTTTGGAGATAAACAGGCTGTGTGACTTGCGTCTGGGACAAAGGCATCCCAGGATGGAGAACTAATTGATTTGATGGTGCTTGCACTTGATAAGCTGGTTGTGGAATTGCATTTAATGCTGGAACTTGTTGATTCCGTGTTGAGCTGAACATTGGCATTTGATTGTTTGTCGTAGCCAGGCCGGTGTAGAGTACGGGCCCAGTTATATTCTGTCCTAAACCTTGACTTACTTCAACAGCTTTAGCGTAAGCTTGATTTATATTTGCTGGAGTGGGGTGAGATCTTACGAACATTGCAGTCAAAGGATCAAGTGCTGAATAGTAGCTTTCTCGAGCGTCATCAATGACATAAGGAGTGCGTAACCTATTGAGGGCCTTTTGGAATCTATTGTTGAATGCATGAATGGGCTCTTTGTCTTGTCTTCTCACTTCTGCAAATTGACGATAAAGCTCTACAGGGGTGGCTGGTATACCAAACTTTCCGATGAAGGCCTCCTTCATCTGCTCCCATGTCCTTATAGACCCCACTGGTAGGTGAATGAACCAAAAGTGAGCCTCTTCTCCCAAAGAATATGGAAATAATCGGCAAGCCACGTCTGCGTACCCAATCTGCCTATTGCGTAGGTGACCTTCAAACATCTTGATATGGTCCTCGGCCGTGTAGTTAACATCATTGGCAATGAACTTAGGACAAAAATTTTCAGGATTCTTTGGCATCTCATGGTAGTCTTGAAACTCTAGCGGAGATGGGTTAGTAACCAACCATGTAGCACCGTTTGGAGCGGGTTGACCTCCTTGCTGACCTCCTGGTTGACCTCCTGGTTGAGCCATTGCTTGAATTGGTAGTCGCCTTTGATATACAATAACTTGGGCTGATTGTTGTACAACAGCTTGAACTTGTTTCGGCTGAGCAAATCTCGAAGCACTAGGTGGAGTTCTGAACAAACTAGAAATTTCTTCTCCACTTGTTTCTCCTTGAACCTCTTCACTTGAACCGACTTCTTCACTTGACTTAGCTTCCTTACTTGAATGACTTTCTTTCTTCTTCCTTGATCTCGTAGGTAGCTCTAACTCTACAAAATCTTTATATGAATTGGGCGTAGACCTCAAGATTCTCTTCAACTTGTTTGGCGAAAATGAACTGATACGATCCAGGATGTAAATGCTTCTTCTATTGGCGGCGTGCGGGATTGTTCAACTTTGATAGGACACCATCTTGACTCATGATAATTTTCTCCAATGGAACTTTTGTGTATTTCAAACCCTTTCTACTTCAACACAACTGTATGCTGTATCCGTCATTCGCGTTCGCCCTCCTTCTAGCGCCAATTCTGTTGACGTGCTAGGAGAGGCAAGCATAAAATGAATGATAACCGAAGCAACTTGTTCTTTCCTCGTTCAGCCCTCCTTCTAGCGCCAATTCTGTTGGCGTGGTTTTTGAGACCGCACCAACACAGAATAAAGTCTCCCAACGGACGCTCTATCCTCTCTTGAACAAAGTATTCAGCATGCTAAGATTGCGAGTAAGATCATGCTTTCAACTCCAAGGTTCCTTAAGTGCGAATAGGCTCAGTTTGGCTCGATGTGATATTGCTGGTATGTCAAGGGGACTTACACAATTGTTCGGCGGTTGACAGCAGACAGCTGACTAAGGGTTTTCATGTAATTCGAATGATTTGGCAGGTGAGCACGGGATTCCTAATACTAATCGGAAATGTGCGGAAAGTAAAAGGGGGTTTAGGGCCTAAGAAACTAACATTCTATTCTAAATGCAGGATATGTGGAGCTTCGTTTCAATAGACTTCAACCGATTTCACCTAGCCTCCGTCGGACAGCCTCAGCAAAATCGGTGCAATCTTCAAGGGAAATAGCGAAAGATGTTCAAGTTATGACTTAACATGCATACACCATCACAACGACGCATATAAGCATATAAATCACAACCGAAGTTAAACTCAAGATAATGTCCAGTCGACCACACAAGGCGAACTTATCATCAACAAGCCGCTAGTGGTATGGAATAAAGCGAAGCTATCTCAATAAAACATCACACACCAAAGTATGCTACTTGCATGAATTTAATCTACTTGGATACGAAAGGAAGAAGAAACCTTGCTAGCATTTCATGACAAGACGAATTCCATCATCAATGAAAAGATCTATTATCATAAAATGTGTTACACAACAATCTCCTCAAAAGTTTTCAAAGGGAAAACTTTCTCTCTTCTCCAAATTATGCAAAAATGCTCTACAATGCTACACTATCTAATTCTAATGCTAATACTCTCTCAATGTCTACTGTCTACTATCTAATGAGTTACAAATGAGGGGGACTCCCCCTTTATATAGCTAGCCAAGTCCCAAAAGACGGCTAGGGTTACAATCAATAGAGTGGCCAGAATCGTGCCACCTCAGCCCTAAATAATATTGCCCTAAAAACCGCCACAGAAGAGAGTGGGGTAATAAATGCGCCATAATGTCCACCATCATCCTTCTAGAAGATTCCATTTGTAGACGCGTTCACACTGCTCTCGATCTTCTTTCTTGGCGTTGTTCTTTGATTTCTTCCACTTGAGGGTTTTCATTCTTCTTTTCATCTTAAGGCTTGAAAATGTTTCTTCAACACTTAGCCATTTTCTTGCAAATTTTCCTCCTTCGAGATTGAAACTCATCTTCATCGTGCTTCACCACTTCCAGACATCGTGCTCAGGCTTCAACGTTTCTCCTGCAAACAAGCAAGGAGAGGGGTATTAGAATACTTCATGATATAAATCCAACTTACTTACCAGGGTTTCACGCTCCATCCTTCAAGCGCCCATCGCCAACTTTGTGTTCAAGTTCATGCCTTAGACAAATTTCCATCCTTGAGAACTTCATTTCACCTGCTGGAGCTCTGATAACCTCGATTTTATTCATTTCTGGCTCAAGTAAACTATCCTCACGAAGGATTTAAGCAAATTCACCTAGGCAGTTCCTTTCAAATCCATCGTCTGGAGAATTTCACCTTGAAAATACGTTTTCTTCACATTTGCCTTAGAAAATTTTCAACTTTCCTTTAGGAAATTCATCAACCTGGTGCCCGCTTGAAATCTTCATCCCAGAATCCTCGACAAACTGTGGAAGACCTTAAAATCAACTCCTCATCGACAATCTTCGATACCCAGAAGAAAATTTTCTCCAGAACGCGTTGAATTCATGGGTGCCCAACGAACGGGTTCATTTAATTTTCTCGAATTTTGAACCTTAGAAAATATTCCCCTGTGAAATTTAAATCCGTTCTTCGATCTTCTCTGAGAATTTTGCTCTGACTTGGAAATTTTTATCGACCCTGCGGAGCTAGCATCACTGACTTCATCCCTGGCAACTCTGCTCGTGCTTCAGGAAAATTCTACCACTTCTCCAGACTTAGGCATTTTTCTAAGGGAGAAAATATTTTGTGCCTTAGAAATTTTTGAAATCATCTCTTTGGAAAATTTTGCCGTAAAAATTTTGTATCCAGCTCGATCCATTTTGCCTGTGAAAATATCAACTTTACTTAGAAAATTTTTTATGAAGGCGCCTAGCATATTTTACCCCCTTCACTCACCATTTTGCATTTTCTTCACATTTGAAAATATTCCAACGCCTAGGAAAATTTTCCAACACTTAACATCTTAGGCGCATAGCACTTGGAGAAAAATATCACCACGCCCAATACTCATCTTCACCAACACACACGCCTAGCAAAAATTTCTAACACTTTACCACTTAGGCGCATTTGAGGCTAGGAGAGGAAAGAAAAATCACGCCCAACACACTTTGCAACATTCTACAACACCTTGGGCGCATTTGAGGCTAGGAAAGGAATAACGCCTAGCATCTACCTTGTATTCACCATGCCATTGAGGAATTTACTCGCCTTTTACTACGCTTTAATCACATTTCACCCTATTCACCACCCTCTATTCACTATTTACACCTTAATGTGGGCGCATTTGAACATGCAAGAGGGATGACCCTTCAACTCCACTTTTTTGTCTTCACTTGAGCTGCTTTGGGCGCATTTTGGCTCTTGAGGAGGATAAAAGACTTTGACTTGCTGACCCACTCAAACTTGAGCGCATTTCTATGTGTGGGAAGGATGAAAAACGTTGACTTGTTTGACCTCTTTTCAGCTTTGGGCGCATTTCCATGTAGCTGGTGGATAAACTTTTTCCAACGCCTTTGTTTGTGACTTTTCAACTTCCATTTTTGTCTTTACATGGCCCATTTTGGGCGCATTTTACCCATGCAAGAGGATGTAAATCTTTGACCTGTTTGATTTTCTCAAGACTTGGCGCATTTCCACCTAGGAGGAGGACGAGTTTGCCTTAGAATTTTTTTTATGCTTCTTGCTTGAGGGGTGGGCGCATTTCACAAGGGGTGGAGGATATAACTTGTTGACTGCTTTGACCAATTTGCTTTTGGGCGCATTTCACCCCTTGAGCAGGATAAACTTGCAAGTTAGGCGCATTTAGAGGGGTAAGGCGGATGAAAACATTCCAGACTTAGAAATTTTTTTTGAACTCTCACCAGCTTTTCTTTGAGGGCGCATTTTAGCATGTGTACTGGACGAAGTTCAACACTTAGAGAAATTTCATGACCTCCAGCTGAGATGGGCGCATTTTCAAGGAAGTGAAGGATGAAGTTCCAGACTTAGCCATTTTTCTTGTTTTTGCCAGCTTCTCACACCCTGCTATTTATAGTAAGCCTCTTGATTTTCTTACTTCGGAAGCTCAGATTGCCATGAAATTTTAAACACCGGATCCTCACGACTTTGATATCCTGTCAACACTGCCATTCTGAGCTGACTTACTAAAAATAGCACATTTTGGGAAGTGTTTTGCTATTTATAGTAACCTCTCGTTTCCGGTACTTCCACAGCTCCGATTAGCTTGAAATTTTAATGAGGCGCTCCTCACCACGTGACCTGTTGGCTGACACTGACGCATGCGCTCAATTTACTATTTTTAGCCAGTTTCCAATCTGACTTACTATAAATAGTAAGTGCTTCGTTTGACTCAAAATTTCACCAGCAGATAGCCTGAAGAACGCTGATCGCAGTGGTTTACATCGGATTTTGAAGATTTTGACTTTTGATGCCTATATTTAGGCTCCGAAGCTGGAAACCCTAATTCACTTTGCATGCGTATCAAATGAACTCTGTTTGTCTTCGTTTCTGCGGCACTGCGATCAACTTGTGAATCTGAACTACTGGGAGGCAGCTGCCGGGGCATACCTGCTAAAAATAGCAAGTTCCTTACTGAGTGAGAATCCTTGTTTGCATGTCACACCATCGTGTAGGTCTCGAAAAACCCACCAAGAATCACCTGACATGCAAAGAAAAGCTCGACATGCAAACCCTAAAAATAGCCTCGGAAGGCTGAATCCTGAAAGTGATCATTTCGTCTTGCATGTTATACCATGTGAAAGGTCTGCGAAAAACCGAGAAGGAATATCGGACGTAAAGAAAATCGCATCGCGCCGCGAAATTACGTCATAGGAAGCGGTTGCTAAAAATAGTAAGTTGTCGGAATTCGGCTCAAATTTTTGCAGTGGCGGTACGATATACTCGAGATGCGGTCTTGATTGATCCGGAATCTCAAAATGTTATTGAATGCAGCTAAAATCTCTTACTAAAATAGTAAGTACCTCGAATCACGATAAAGGGCCCTAACAAGGCGTCTTTGGAACATGGTGCCAACAATGTTAAGTTCAATTTTCAATTTATTCACTTTATTGACCCACATGCTTGACCGGAAGACAAAACCTAATTTTCAGACTTGGCAGAATTTTTGCATTTCAAAGCTCCTTGAGAGGAATCACAGAAGTAGACCATCGAGAAGAAAGAAACGGTGAGAGAAAGACCAAAACCAAAGCCGCTTGGCGAATGGAGCAAAATTAAGGGTCCCCATTTAGAATGGAAGCTGATGTGAAAAAAGGTCACAACATCTAGCATCCCCGCGGAAAGTGTTGAAAAACACTTTAAGGTGAGTCTTGATTAATATGAAACCATCATACGGGAAACGCCAAAGGAGAAGAATCAGATATTGGATCAAAACACTTTTTCATCTAAAACCACGTGAGTGTGTGCATTGGATTTCCATCTCTAAACAATCGACTTGGTCGGCGAAGTGGCGAATTATATAAATGCCTTAACTTCCGAAAGCATCGTGGACATTGCCCGGTATTTGCGCGGTCCGGTGATCCATAGCCCACAGGCAGGGTTGTGGCTTCACAATTCTCCGCGAATATTATCCACTACGGGTAGTCATAGCCCGATTAGGGTGCTACTCGTATGTTCCCAAAACCGATATTTCATGATATTTTTCTTTCATTTTCTCATTTTCTCATTTCTTTCAAGCACATTTTCTTTTCCTCATTTGATTTCTCCGTCAATTCCTTAATTGGCTGGCAGGCAATGAAGCCTCCAATGGGTTTGAGAATTGTAGTGGCGCTGAAGCAAGATGTAAAATTTTCACCTGCCAAAACCTTTCCCAAGAAACCAAAATGACTCAGAATGAAGATAGGTAAGATTTTTAAGGTCTTTAGACTCATGTGTTAAGACACAATAGCGGGTTACTCTCCCGAGACGAGTTCAATCTCTAACTGGATGATAACAAGAGGAAAACAACCTTAGTCCTTTTTCAAAAATTTATGCAAATTCCAGTGAAAGGAACCACGTTGTGAAAGTTAAAACATCATCACCTCATCGCAACGGGAAAACCCTAAAATCCTTGCCCATTCCAAACCAAAACCACTTGAGCGGACAACTCAAGGGACGGAAACGCCAAACCAAAAACCCAAAGGGCAACAAACCAAAACCAAAACAAAGGAAAACAGAAAAGCAAACGGAAAGCAAACAAACGGGAAAGCAAATCTAATCTAACTATATTACAAGGTAGGCTCTCAGAGAGAACCTAGGGTTGGAAATAATGCTTGAGGAATCTCCCATCATCTGGCAACGCGATATCCCCTCTTGTTCTTGTTCGTAACTTAAATGCATCATCTCCCAGGATCTCAGAATTTTGACCAGGGTCCAACCATGATTTGTCGATCCATCCGTTCATGACCCTTTGATGTATGGTGAAACTTCCCAGAGTTTCATCTCTTTTCTCTTCCAAGCGCGTCGGCTGGGAATACCTAGTTTGAATCTGGTCCTCTCTCTTATGGACTTCTCCACATTCTTCTTCTAAAGTGACTTGTTGAATCATCTCCGGGACTTGTTCTGAGGAGGTCTTACCCATGGCACTTGTGTTCTCTGAATAGAAAGCTTCGTAAATGGGTAACAATAAGTCTCTGATGGGGGCACTTTCTGCATCTTGCTCTACATCTTTTAACATAGAATCTTTGAACGTCTCTTCATTCTCATTCCTACTTGAATCATTTTCAATCAACACTTCGGTGAAGGCAGGGGTATCTTCTGAAAACCTCTCCCCCTCCGAGCTTTGCAACGTGAGGACTTCTTTCTTAACAGGCTTGTACGTACCCAAATCAGTTTCCATGAATAAAACATCACTATTTTCACCACATTCTGTAATCATTAATTTGAGCCGTGGTGTACTTTCGATCTTTATCTGATTCAGAACTCCCTTCCAAGGCAACCACATGTGGGAGAAGTCAGTCGCAATGTATCCATTCAATTTTCTGGACCAATCTCTGCTTAATAGCATGCCATAACCATCTGGTATATCCACAACTGATATGTCGATGCGACTCTGAATTCTGGGATCCGCCGCTAGCTGCATATGAATACCATTTAATTCCCCTACAACTGGAACTTCAGTCTTATCCAGCTGAGTCACCTTCTTGTTGGTTTTGAGCGGGATTATACCCAACGCCTGACATACCTTCAAAGGCATGACATTACTTGATGCACCGGAGTCGATCAAACAATTATGCAATAGCCTTCCAAAAATTCTGACTGAAACCAGAAATGGGGCTGGCTCACCCTTCCCCTGATAAAATATGACTGGCTTCCTCTTTTCCTCTACTGAAGCATTCTTCTTTTCATCTTTTCTGTCCACTGAAATTTGATTGTCTTGAACAACCTGCCTTGGATTCTGCGTTTGCTCTTGTTTTTTCTTCTGCTCCGCAGGAATATTGAACCGTTTCTTTTTATCTTCGATCCATGACTTTTCAGGAGCGTTCAAAGAACCTTGTAACATACCTATGAAGTTCTGAGGCTGTTGTGGAGCTTCCCAGGTGTCAAATGGTGCATGAGGCACTTCTTCTACCATATTCGTGTTTTGTGCAGGACGAGACTGTGTGTTCACAGGAGGATTCCTTGATGGACTAGATATTTCTTGGGAAGTACTCCTCGCAATGGGCGTTTCATACACACTTCTCAGAATTGTATCTCTGACCTCTGAAATCTTCATTAACTCATGTAAGGGGAGACTAACCTTCATCCTTTTGAATTCTTCTAACACATAAGAGCCAAGTCTTTTCACGTCCTCTCTAGGAAGACTTTCCTTTTGTCTCTGCTCGGCTTGATGAATTGGCTGCTGAATAACTTGTTGTCCTCCTCCGCCTTGCATTGCATTCTGTCGTCTGTACTCTGGAGAATCTCTAGGTAAACCTGGATTATTGCTTGCGTTGGGATGTGGCGGAGTTGTAAAATTATTAGGAGGTATTGATGATGTAAGTGGCTCTTTCTGATGATAATTCCTTTGATACACTTTAGGAGCTTCACCTCTAGTGGTTTGAAAAGCTTGTACCTCCCTACTTCCTTCTACCAAGACGCTGTTGTTGAGAGGCGGAAAAATATAATCATCTTTATAAAGAGACTCTTCTGGTGTTGCATATGTGGCATGAACTTCTGATGGTATTTGAAACTCTGGCATCCCCACGGGAGCGTTTGCTGAAGCTGATGGAAATTGGTGAT
>VDFB02232858.1:0-13800 GCA_007258455.2 Sequoia sempervirens
CACTTTTGACAAATTTTATTTTTTGACCTTTTTCTAACTTGGGTATTTGAGTTGACTGAAGGTTTGAATGAGTGTATCTCGAGCACCGTAGCTCCGATTGACTTTGTTCGAGTTGCATTGGAGTCAAAATTCCCAATATTTTTTGATGAAGATGTTTTTGGAGAAAAATGAGGAACTTCAAAATTTGACAAAAATCCTCCGGATCAGGCCTCCCCACTAGAGAGCTTTTGGACCTCCAAAAGTGGCATTTATTCAGACATTAAGTGAGGACTTAGCCTCCCCACTTGTCCTGTATCCTCTGTACATCTGTATACCTAATGCACAATCACAACAAAGACTGCAACAACATTGTTGAACATTAACATCACTTTATCACTTCCATAAGCATCTACATCAACTGTTGAAGCCACTAACCAACCAACATTGACTAGCATCAAGCTGAACAATAATGCAAAGATGAAAGAGAATAAATCAACAACATATCGATCTCTTACAATAGAAACATTCTTACCCAAGGGACCATCAATGCTTTCAATCACCATTCCCTCATGTTGTACTGTGGGTGCATCTTGCGACATCTGACCCTGGCTAGCTACTCCAAGTTTCTGGCTAGAACCACCTGTGCTGACAGAAATAAGAGTTAAATCTTTACTTGCATTAATCACCCTCTTTACTTTCCCTGTGTTTGTAAAAGAACGATCAGTCTTAATCCTGTGAGAATGTACAATATACCGAATTCCATCTTTAAACAAATGATAATAATTCTTTTCCATGTAGAAAATAGCTTTTCGATCATATAGATAAGGGCTACCCAGCACTATCCCACAAATATCTAGTGGAACCACATCAAATTGTACTTCATCCACAAACTTACTAGTAATTGAAAATTTCAAAGTGTATTGTCTTGTTACTTGCAATTTATCATTCTCGCAAATCCATCCTAGTAGATAAGGTTTCTTATGCAGTGTAGTTTTCAATCCCAAGTTTCTTACAACATCTTCAGAAATTAAGTTAACTTGAGAACCACTATCTATGAGTGCATCAAGTTTCACATTCTTAGCAATAACCCTTATGTGGAAAAGTTCAATTCTTTTCTTATCATCAGAGACTTCATTAACTTTAGGTGTAGAAGCACAACTATCAAAGGAAACACTGGCAATAGGAGCTCTACCTTTCAAACCCATAGCTGTTATCTTAGTTTCATCATCGTAATCGAAACCAAGATCCATAACAATATTTATGTCTTTCTCCTTACCTTTATGTTTTTGATTTTGTCTTTGAGCCCACTTAGGCTTCAATTCGAGATGCAACTTCCAACAATGATCTTCATCATGACCCTTCTTGTCACAATGAGAGCAAGAAAACTTGTCATCCTTCTTAACTGTAGTTGTCTTCTTTCCTTTCCATGTCTCTGCAACCTTAGATGATTTCTTTACAGAGTTATCATTATCAAACTTATCAATAAAAGAACCCTTTCCTCTTGACTCTAAATGTGTAGCTTGGACACAAACTTCATCCAAATTACTAGGGTTCAAGACCAAAATAGAATGCCTGAGATATGAGTGAAGACCTCCTATGTACTTTAACAAAGTATCTTGGGTGTACAAAGGTACATTTAATGCAATAGCCCTTTTACGAAACTCGTGGGTGTAATCTTGAACAGACTGTTCTTTCCCTTGCCTAAAATTTTTCCAGTTCATTATTAACTATTGCATATGGCCTAGGGGATAAAATTTCTTTTTAAGAGCATTAACAAATTCTGACCAAGACAAATTGACTCTACCATGCTGTGAAATTTCTGCTCTAGTCCTACTCTCCCACCAGGTGAGAGCTGAACCTCCCAACCGAAGAGTGGCTAACTGGATCCTAGAAGCATCATCAAAGAGGTTTTGAACTCTACAATAGACTTCTACTTGCTGAATCCAGTCATCTAGTTTTTCAACATCTAATTCACCACAATACTTAGGTAGTTCAAATTTAACATCCAATTTAATCTTAGGCTTATTTACACCTTAAAAGGATTAGCAGAAAGAGAATGTGTAGAAGAAGGAGAAGGGGGAGAAAGAGTAGACGGAGGAGATTTTGGGGTTCATCACCACCTCCTGGTTGCTTTTCTTGCCTTTACGGTCTCCATGATCTTCTTGCTTCAATGCATTATCTTCTTCAAGTTTCATGCGTTCTTCCCTTTCTTTGAGAAGCATCTCCAATGCAGCTCTCATTTGCCAAAAGGCTCTTTGAAACTCCTGCTCACTAAGTTCTTCGGGTACCTCCATTCCAAGCACAAACATTTTTGTAAAGTTCTTTGTTTCCCGATCTCAGGATTGTATTCTTCAAGCTTGCCTTCGCCCTTCTGAATCCTGGATCTTGTTAGCATTCACAACAAATCTGCAATACTAGTCACCAAATGCTCTGATACCAATTTGATTTGATTTAGGATCTAGACTAATTGCATAATTGAATGCTTAACTTAAACAATTTAATGGAAACTCAAAAACAAGTGTACATTATTGAGATTATGCTTTAAAAATCAAGGTGATAACCAGAATGTGAGAGAGAAGAAGAGAGAAAGTGCAAACAATCTGATAACGGAGTTCGCCACAATCGTGACTACGTCTCCGGGTCCGCTCCAATAGAGTGGGACCGATCCAATTATTCCTCCAGAAACTCGGTTACAATATTTGGCATAGCCTCCCCTTGGATTACAAAGAAATCTAAAAATGCACTTCCAAAGTGTGTGGGAACAAGCTTCTCCAAAAGCACGAAGTTACAATAAGATTTCTCCAAGGAAGAAAAATCCCAACTCTCCAATTACAAAAATCACCTCCAAAATTCCTTACAAAAATAATTAGCTATAACACACTTACCAACTCTCACCCATTTACCCCTTTTTATACACCAATTTTACCCAATTTGGTGTATAACAACTTGATTTACAATCTCCCAAATTTACATGTAAATCCAAAAGAAATCCCCCCGTTACATAATCAAATCTCTTCAAGATAAATAATGAAGGGCCCTTATAATTTTGAGCTTACAAAGGAAAATAACAATCCCTATAATTTTGTTTTGATAACTCTTACGGGATTATTTATATATTTTTAAGATCTTTTAAATTTTAACCCTTGAAAATAATCCCATTGCTATCTTATAGGAGATTATCCCTTTTGAATAGGGGTAATAATAATTAAAAAAGAGTTTAAAATCCCTTTAAATAAGGATTCCATGAAAATAGGCTTTTTAAAAAAAAATTAAAACTTTAAAAACAAAACTCATGGCTTTAAAATAGGGTGGCTTTAATATGGGCTTTAAGATAGGTGGAGATCCTTCAATATAGGAGAGCCCACGTTTACTAAAAGAATGTGGCATTTTATTTTTATTTTTTAATTTGTTTTATATATTTTATTATTATTATTTTTTTTTATAAAAATAATATGCCACCTTTTGCCAATAATGGCTTGCCACGTGGAGGAGTGAGATGATGCCATATCAAAATTTCATTCGCCAGTCAAAGACTTTGGAGTGATGTGTCCGCTGAATGGACTGATGATGTGGCATTGATTGGACTGCCACGTGTCCACACATGATTGGCTGACTTTGACTTCTCGTAACTTGGGCAAACGAACTCCAATTTTGATGAAACGAACGTCATTGGAAAGCTTGCGATGAGCTCTTTGCATTGACACCAGTCTTGACCACTTTTGACCACTTTGATTTTTGACCTTTTTTCTGATAGGTCTTTGAGTTGACTAAAGGTTTGACTGAGTGTATCTCAAGCACTGTAGCTCCGATTGACTCCGTTCGAGTTGCATTGGAGTCAGAATTCCCAATATTTTTTGATGAAGATGTTTCTAGAGAAAAATGAGGAACTTCAAAATTTGACAAAAATCCTCCGACATCTCACCAACTATACATTATAGGTATAAGTGTGGGATGCAAGAAACATGATCCAAGGACCAAATTGAATGTGGTTTTCAACCATGGACTTGTTGTTCTTAGCTTCATTCATACTTTCTTTGCAAACATAGAAGATTTTTTTACCACATGGTGGAGGAGTTTTCATGCCATTACCATTGCTAAAGTTTTATTATCTACTACGAGGCAATTTCCATCCTTTACATTCTTTATTTTGAGTAAGGTAACTTAGTTTGGTATCCAGATTATGTTATGCCCCTACCCCTATAGTGTGCATAATGTTATGAGTAGTTAGCTTGAGGCTACCTTGACTCTTAGTTAAGTCGTATTATCATTATTATATTTGTATTGAGTTATTTAGGTTGGCCTAAGGATTATATAGGGTTATCTAGGTCGGTCTATTGATATTTTAGGCATAAGTATGGTATATATAGGAGGTATAGGCAGGTTATTATCATCATGTTGAGTATTGTGTTCTTATTGAAGACTATTGGAGGTATCCCCCTTGAAGTGGATTAGGAGGTTGCCCCCTCAAAGTGGCATATTATTATCAAGTATTTACATCATATCTCATATTATATTATTTTGTGCAAGTTGTTTCATTACAAGTGGTATCAGAGCATGGTCTTGGCACTGTGACGACTAGGCATTTTGTTTCAATTTTGGAGATCATTTTGTGAAACACGTATTCCCATATTTTGGTGAATTTTTTATTTGATTTTTAAAAGTTTTTAAAGAACATATTCAAGCAGCTATATGCCATATTTCACATGAATTGTAGCAGAATTGAGCAATTTATTGTAGAATTAGGTTTTCTGCCGAATTTTATTTAGAAAGTGTATATCTTTCAAATCATGTTGAATTGCCTCTTAATTTTTATTGGGATTTTGAATCAGTAAGAGAGGAGCCTACAAAAGAAAAATCAAATTAATTGGAGCATAATTAGGTGATTTATTATAAAATTAGGGTTTCCAAAAAAAATGCTCTCAAGGCTACAAAACACCTTATTTTTGGGAGGATTTTCTAGGAAAGTGCAACCTAGGCCATGGTAAGTTACAAGAAATATTTTAGAGTATTTTGAATTTATTTGTGTGATTTATTGCAAAATTATCTTTCTAGAACCTCTTCACAACAAAATGTAGCCACAAAAAAAGGACAAGAAGTAGAACAAGAAAAAGAGCAAGAGAAAGAGAAAGAACAAGAGAAAGAACAAGAACAAGAACAAGAACAAGAACAAGAACAAGAACAAGAACAAGAACAAGAACAAAAACAAGAACAAGAACAAGAACAAGATCAAGAGCAAGAGAAAGATAAATAAAAAGAACAAGAACAAGAACAAGAGAAAGAGAAAGATAAAGATAAATAAAAAGAACAAGAATAGGAACAAAAAGACAAGAAGCAGTAATAAAAGAAGAAGCGGAAGTAAAAAAATATGAAGAAGAAGAAAAATAAAAAATTAACATTGATAACAATGCTTTTGTAAAAAGGAGAGAAATGTTATGCCTCTACCCCTATAGTGTGTATAGTGTTATGAGTAGTTGGCTTGTGGCTACCTTAACTCTTAATTAAGTCATATTATTATATTGTTATTGAGTTATTTAGGTCAACCTAAGGCTTATATAGGGCTATCTAGGTCAGCTTGGGTAATATCCTAGGAATAAGTATGGTATATATAGGAGGTATAGGTAGGTTACTATCATCATGTTGAACTGTGTTCTTATTGAAGACTATTGGAGGTATCCCCCTCGAAGTGGATTAAGAGGTTGCTGCCCCAAAGTGGCATGTTACTATCAAGTGTTTTTTACATATCTCAGATTATATTATTATTGTGCAATTTTTTTCATTACATGTTATGTGGAAAATCATTCGCTTGATGTTGTGTATAAGAGATCTTACCAATTGGGATCACCAAGTGGAAGTATTCCAACCTACACAATTTTTTTAGAGAAAAAAATTGAGCAACATATGACTGTTACAATTATTTCATAACCCCCATAAAATCTAAACCATGTCATTTTCCAAAGAGCACAACTCTAGGCATCATGGAAGAATATTTGGAACATAAGGTAAATATTATGACAAAAATCTAAGAGAGATGAGCATAAATTTGAGCATGCCATGGTCACAATCCAAGGACATGAAGGTAGGGATTCAAGGCATTTTTCATATTATAGAATTTGTTGACACATTACAAAGGAACTTTAAGGATGTCAATGAATTTGATGGAAGAAGCTCAAATTTAGATTCATTTTAAAAGAATACAAACTAGGTAGAGAAGGAAGAAGTGGTGCTCACATACTGCAACTATGTTGCACAAGGAATGATACCAAGATTGCTCTCCACATAATATCTAGTACTGGGGTTGTTATCATTATCATCATCATTCCTAGCTACTACATTACATAAATTGTAGCCACGTAGGTGATATAAATTATAGTATTGATTAAAAGATATCATCTAGAGTTAAAGAGAAATAGGTTGAACATATCCCCCTGTAATGGAGTGAATTTGTACCCCTAGGAAAATTCAATATTTCATCACCCCTACCTTAGAAAATGTAAATCTGATGATGCAATTCCCTCATCACCACCTCGCTTCATCCACCCGGCCGCATCTTTTCACGTCGATGGAGGAATCTCTGCTAGGGACGTGCATGTCGCGTTGCCTTCCTAATAGGATTCTTTCCTTTGGAATCCATAGAGGTGTTACGTTTATCCATTGGTGGTGAATTGTAATGTCTCCTACCTCCTTGATTGATGAAAAATGGGTCTTTTGCCTCCCTTTTGCCATTCAAATGCTCTAGCTTCTCATTCATTCATTCTCTCTTGAACTCTTGAACACTCTTCTCCAATCTCAAGCTTCTTCTTGATATCATTCACTCTCTACACACCCTTAGCTCCATTCTTTCACTCTCAAGCTTTTATCTTCTTGGTTGCAAGTTGTTGTTCTTAGCTCCTACACCACAGTTTTTGAGACAATGTTGTTGTTGGAAGATTCACAAGCTCTCTCCTTCCACTACTTGCCTTGAGTGCTCGTAGCTATGAATGTGATATTGTCCATTACTATTTGCACTCTTTGCATCATTTTTTTTACTACATAGCATACTTGTTGTTGGTGCTTTCTCTTAGTACCACCACTTTCTTTCTATCTCTTTATCATTTTTCATACTTTGTGGCTATTTGGTTGTCCGTGGAGGTGGGAACATCAGCGAGGGGGACTAAGGCAATCCTCTAAACACAACTCCAATATTTTTCATTTTTATTATTAGTGGCAGGTGTTAGTAGTGGAGCTACTTGAAGATTCAATTCGTAGATGGAAATGTCTAATTCATCACCCTCTCTTTGTCTATTCTAGCATAATTTAGTTATAACATTCCTCTTGTTACACTTTCAGTTCTATGTTTTCTAGTATTCTGTCATAGCATAAAACATATAACATTTACATAGTTAGTAGGTTTTCTTGTGTTTTGGTTTGTTCTTTGGACCTTCTTTCCGTACGGATGCTAGTGCATCCATGAGACACTAGTGTGCTGTACTGGAGTTCGAGATCCACACTGTCGTCCTTAGACAGTGAGCTATCTGAGCAATAGACTAAACCTTGGAAACTGGCTCTTCTGACCCTATAAGCATTTGGTTTTAGTAGAAGGAAAGCGGTAGGCCATCTGTCCTTCCTTTTTAGCCTCAGTACCTTGCCCCTTCCAATTCGCTCAACAAACCTGAGGTAGTTTAGGGCAACCCATTGTTTAAGACTCTCTTGTGACTTGAAGTCTCAAGGTGGCGGGTCCCCCTTCTCTACACCCCCTACTAAAGAAATAATGAGAATTGCAAGAGGATCTCAAGAATAAATTCAAATAAGTATTAGATTAGCATAATATAATCATGATGGGATATTGTAAGAGTTAGTGGATATTTTCATTCATTATCATGTAAAAAATGAGCATATGTAGGGTTGGTAGCTTTCGTTACTTGATCCAGGTCAAAGGTGGGGAAATATAATTGTGCATCACATTATAGATCCTTAGTTTCATGGGAGGAACCTACCTCAAAGGAGGATACTTTAGAAGAATCAAGAGTTCTAGAGATATTGAGCCTACCTTGCTAGAGGGAAAATAATATTTGGGAAAGGGTGGCCTTGTCATGTCCCCTTTTCAATTAATTTATGTTTATATAATAATAGCTCATTCCTATCTTCAATAAGCTAAGCCTAAAGGAGCCTAGCCTCATGGGCCACAAACATTCTAAGTGTGGATTTTTTGTTGTTCAAAATTCTAAGGAAGATGCCCAAGTTAGATTTTTAGGGTTTTCTTTTTCAATATGTAGTTCTTCCCAAATTCACTTTTCCTTTATGCTCGTTAGAGTTTTAGATTTCACCATCTTGGCATGCCTTTCTGCTCAACCTTGTTGTATACCCAAATTCAAAATCAAAACAAAAAACAATAGAAAATCTAAGATCCTATTCTAAACCAAAGGAAATACCTCAAATAGAGTAATGAGGAATACACAAACAAAACAAAAATACAAAAAACTAATACCAAATAAAAAATCTTAGATGTTTTGGATGTGCTCTTGGATGGAATGTGGGTGCTCAAATTGATATGTACCTAAAAATTATCATTCAAGTATATGCAAATGAAGAATGTGTTGGGAATCAAATTTGAAGTGCCTATTTTTGCTTGAATCCCTTCATTTTCTATGTGGTTTCTTTGTCATTTGTGACCCATTTTATTATAAATAATATGAGAAATATGCCATTTGGGTCCCTAGGGTGAATTTTAAGTTATTAGGATGGGAAATTTTCAAAAAAATTATGATAATGTGTTAAAATCTATTAGAGTTTAGCTTGTGAATTTTTCTTGCCCAATCAGACTAGGTCTATTTCAATAGGATTTTCCTATATTCCTACCTAGCCTTCCCTTTTCCCACATATACCTACCTTTTCTAAGATTTTCCTTTTCATCTGAACCCATTCAAAAGCAAGGTCATTCATCCAATTCACTTTGAAAGTTATGCATTTCATACCATGCTAATGTCATTCTAATGTCAACACACCCTAATTGGTCTAGTTGTATCTTTTCACCAATCGTACTAAGACGACATCATCGTTATGTCATTCTTACATCATCACCCCTTGTGTGAACTTTCCTTCGCCAATTGAATTAAACCTTTTAAAGCTACACTTCTAATTTATTTTAGTTGGACTTCCCCACAAAACTAGTTCCACCCCATTTTCTTGCAAGAATCCCTTTATTGACATCATGTAGATGTTATCATTCACTAACATTATCAACAAAAAATTCTATTTGAATTGGACAAGTGAACAAGGTGAATTTAGAAGGTGTGGTTCAATTAATTTTCTCCACAGGTTCAGTTGGACAAGTTTTTCTTACATGAATGATTGGAAGACAAATTCTCGTAAATCTTTAGAAAGGCTTATGAAGCACTATAACGCCTAAAAAACATCTCCCTACTTTTTTGCCTTCCATAATGTCATTAATGCATTTTCCAAGCTTGCCAAGGCACATGAATGCCTTAGTTACATGCCACAACTTGCCCAACCATTAGAAATAATTTCAACTACTTTCTTGACCATCGCGAATTCCATTAATAACCAAAAGTGACACCAATTAAAGAATGAAGACCTCCCATACTCCTTGAAAATAAAAATAACACTGCTCAAGATGGATTTGAATCCAAATTTTGACAAAACCCTGATAGGGATAGTGGGACAATGAATGCGTCATTACACCCCTATATTCTCTCAACATTCCCACAAAATGAGTTTACTAGGGTGAGGAAGGTGTTTTGGCAAGTTAAATTCCTCAAGCAGGCACTTAGATTCATGTTGACAAACAACATTGCATAGATTAGTTTTCTAGTTTTTGATAGCTCCAAGGATATTGTAGAGGTTTAGGTTTTTTGCTCTATGGCTTTATAGTATATAAGACTTTGTTTTGTTGGGGCATTTTGTACAAATTTTCCCTTTTTTGTAATAGTTTGGTTTATTATTTAGGTTGATAGAGGTATTTTGTATTTTCTTGCCCTCTTTTGTTATAAGCTAGTCTATGGTATAAGTTGACAGGGCAATATTGTAACTAGAAGCCCAACATTTTTGCAACTAGAAGCTCTTGATGTATCGTGGTTATGCACTTGCTAATGTCTAGCATATATATTTTCATATGTATTTTCTAACTTATTTAATAGAACAAGTGCTATCTCATGATCGCTATTTACCTATCAAAAAAAATATTCTTATATATATAATGTGTGTGAGAGAATATCTTTAGACCAAGATAAATAAAATAAAATAATTTTGAAATAAATTAGAGTAAAATAAGATAAATCTTAAATAAATACAATTAACAAGACTAACATATCTATCTTTAGAAGAATCTATGTAAAAAGTATTAAGAGATATTATTTTGGATGTCGATTTAAGAGACATTTTTAAATTTTTACATAATTTTATCTAAAAATAGATGTATAATTTCTAATTTCACATCATCAATATTTTATTTTTTTAAAAACCAAATAAATTTATCTTTTTTTTTAAGTATTTATAATAATAACTCTATTTGTTGAAGTGCCCTAAATTCCATATTAAAGGGGTTTTATTCCCTCCCTAATATTGAATGATCCCGATATGGATGGAATAATCTAGGCATGGAAATTACGTGAAACCAAGCGAATGTTCTATGATACACACACTCCAAGCTCTCCAAAACACCTTATCTGTAGATTACGCCCCGATCCCCTTCAACATTTCGCGATCCATCATTATGGCGTCATAGATTAAACTAGCAATCACACCTTAGTGTGCAATGGATGCGTCGAAGAAGTGTAGAAAGTCAATTATGATGAATTCTAATCTATTTTGTACTATATAAAACTACAATAATTATTAATTATAAATTTTAATCATTTTATGCGTAGATGTATTTAAGATATCTAAGCTAGCATGCTTCAATGTAGAATCTTTTTGATAAAAAATCTCACATCCTTTTTAAATTTAATAATTGTATTTACAATCAGTAACATTCTTAATTAACTGCTTGTTGAAAATTGAAAACTTAAAATATGGGAGCTCCTTTAAATAAACAAAATATATATACAAATATATCTCCAACATAACAAAATATAAATATAATGATCAAATAAAATTTACATTCAGTCATTTGAGTTTATATCTATATATATAAAGGTAAAAGTAGGTAAATAGTCTCATTATTATGTTTTGTTCTGGGGGGTATCCCACAACCCAACGGCAGTGACTGGCACCTTCGTACCTTGGGTACAGGCCGAGACTAGTCCTGCGGGTGAGATCCCCACAGCACTTAAGAAGTCTCTCACCTCTTAAACGAGGTGGAGTCCGAACTTAGAGACCAATGGGGGAGCAAACCCATTGCCCAAACCAACTCCACTACCCATCGAGGGCTATCTCTCATTATTATGTTGTTATGACGCCGGCCGACCAAGTCTACATTCATTAAATAACATTATATTTAAGAGTGACTTTTCAAAATATAAAAATAAAAATTAAATGAATTTCTAATGATTTCTCAATGACATTCAAATCCCCTACAGTTGGAAGCGAGTTCTCTATACAAACTTTTATATGAGTCAAGATGTTTGACGCACGATATATTTGTTGCGAGAATTCTGCAAGTGAATTGGCCCTTGATTGATTGTTTGTACAATTTAATTTTATTTTATGTGGTTCCTTTAAATGTCTGTTGAAATGAAATGAAATGAAAGATTTTAATGGCACGTCCGCGGGCTTCGCGTTATGGAATTTTGGACCGCAACAGTTTGATATTCAAGCTCTTTTCCAGTCCAGGATCTCTGTAATTTTGATTAGAAGGTACGATTGCGTCCACGATTGATCTTATCCTCGAAAAAGCGTTGCATATTGTCCACCCAAAGGGTACTGGCATTATTGGTTTACAAAATATTTTCATAGAAGTACGTGCATTCCCATATTGAAGTGCTACTCAGATCTCTACCACTCCTTTACAAAATAAGCGCGTTCTTTCTTCCCAAGTTTCTTAGGTATCTTACTTCCTCACATCTAAGATGGTGGGATCCCGTCCTCAATTGAGCAACTAACAGCCTCACTTTCCCTTTAATAGCTGCACCTAAATAGGGTTTTTCACCATGCTCCTTAGCTGGGTTAAACTCTTTGATGTAGTATGCTTTTTTTCGCCCGATCTGATTTGACCACATGGCAATCCTGAATTTTTCCCTCACATAGTTTTTTATTTCACTATTGGTGCCAGGACATTCATGTAATTTGATGTCCCACTTGTTCAACCACTTGTTTTGTTTCATCCAGGTTTTCTTTCTTCGAACTAGCATCTCCTCCATAACCTTTTTGGGCCACCGATGGTTATCCATGTTTTCAACCTTCTTTAGATAACTTATCAACCGGGTTATCGCCGAAGCTTCCAAAGGAAAAGCCCCCACTTCAGCTAAAATAATTTCATAAGGAACAGTGGCTTTAACTTTGAGATTGCTTGTTATTAGGTGTTTCTAGATTCTTTCTATTTGTCTCCAACTACACTTTGATGCATTGCTTCCCCAAAATTCACACCCATAAAGTACAACCGGTGTGACAAGTAAACCAAAAAGGGTTTTCTTGGTTTCCCAATCCCAAAGTTTAGCTTTTCTATACCTATTTTGAAGCAGGTAATAGGCTTTCCAACCTCCCTGTATCCTTTTTGTTCTGCAAGTTTCCCAACTGAGCTTATAATGAAAGTCAATCCCAAGATATTTGTATTCTTTCACTATATCTAGTGGGTTGCCTTCAAAAAGAAAGGTATGTTGTTTAACTTTTCTATTCAATGAGTAAATCATGATTTTGGTTTTGGAGGTGTTCACTTGCATCCCAACTTCTTGACAAAAGTTTTCTAGAGATTTCAAATGTTCTTTTAACCCATGAGCTATTTTTGAAATTAAGATAAGATCGTCAGCATATAGAAGTAATTTCACTACATAACCTACCAATTGGATACCATCCCCACCTTCCTTGCTTAACCAAGCTTCCAACTTATCAATGTATAGCCCAAAAAGCGTGGGAGATAAAGGGCAGCCCTGCTTAACTCCAATGTCGCTGCCAAAACATTCTGACATACCTTCACTTGTTCTGATTTTAGCACTAACCTTCTCATACAACCTATGAACAACTGCTCTATATGCATTTGGAATGCCTAATTCTTCCATCCTATACCATAATTTGTCCCTAGGCACCGTGTCAAAAGCCTTCTTAAAGTCTACAAAGCAACAATAAGCTTCCTCACCCTGAGTATCCCAAATTTTCTCAATCAAGTGTCTAAGGGTGATGTAGTGATCGATGGTAGAGTGCTTGGACCTAAAACATGCCTGTCCCTTTTCTCTTTTGCCCTCATTTTCTGCCCATTTGCTGATCCTATGTTCAATCATGCTCCCAAATAGTTTTCCAAAGATAGAGTTGACCATAATTGTGCAGTAGTTAGATGGGTTATTGATATCACCACTTTTAAATAAAGGGATGACCACATTGGTAGTCCACTCCATAGGAAAACCTTCCCGATTGACATTGTTGAAAATTCTTTTTATGTGAGGAGCAAGAGTTTCAATCCCCCATTTTAAAAATTCAGACTGTAGTCCATCTATGTCTTGTGCTTTACCACTTGCTAAGTTCTTTATTCCTTGTTTAATATCATCCACATTGAATAGTTCCATTGATGTGTTAATAACAGGAGGGTAGTCTTTCTCGTGGGCCCGCTCGTAGAGAAGTCTAGCATACTCTAACCATTGGACATCCGTAATATTGTTTTCCACCTTCTTTTTCTTTTGCTGCAATTCCCTCTAAAATCCTTTAGGATTATGTTTCCCAAGAGTGATTAGTTCCTTC
>VDFB02232859.1:0-12764 GCA_007258455.2 Sequoia sempervirens
AAAGGATTGCCCAACCAGGCCTAATCAGCATGCTTCATTTGCGGATGTGGATGAGATATTTCCTCAGAAGGATTATAGGGAATTTCTATTCTAAGTCATGGGCCTGTGTTCAAGCCGCAAAGGTTGTGTGCTGATTTGAGCGCAAGAGCAGCGTATCTTACTGTGTCCAGTATTTGCATCCATCAAAATATTTAAAGAGATTGTCTTTTGTTGTGTTGAGTTTAGCACTCTCGAGAGGAGTAAAAGATGGAAGAAAGAGTTATATCAGAATTCAATAAAGATAAATTTCTTTATCCCCTCATTCTGATCTTTTGATATATTTCTCTTATAGATTGATTTATTTATTTATGTTTTATTATTGCCCATAATACTCTTATGTGTTCATGCTATAACTTGTCATAATAAATCTTGTATGATTCTAGCCTTGATATTTCTTTGGATAGTTATAAACTGTTTGTAATCTCTCTCTAAATCGCTTCCAAGGTGGATCGAGGAGCAAGAAGGTGATGAGAGATTGTTTAGCTTGAGGCATCTTGTGAGGAAGTCTTGCCGACCAAAGAAATGATCAAGCATGAAGTCACAACTTGCAGCCATGAGACTGAGTTGGCGACTAGAGGGAGTTCACTTCCAGAAGTCTTCTTTGCAATCTCTGAAACTTGGATCAAGAGGGAGTTTTGTAACTCAATGAGAAGAAGTGAAGATTACTGTATTGCAAGACTAGGTGCTAAATCCTTAGAGTATCCCTTCAGCTACTGAGATCAGAATTGCACAAGACAGTCATCTAGATTTGATATTGGTAGCTCCGCAAACCTATTCAGAATAGAGTGATCTACAATGAGGGCAAGGAGGTCTACCCTGAACTCTCTACAGTACTAGAGGTGTGCACTGGAAAACGTTACCTAAGGAAAGTGTTGCAAGCAATCTTGGACGAAGAGGTCAGAAGGTTGATGCAAGTACTTGAAGATTCAAAGGGAGCCTATTGAATCTAAAGAAGATGGAAGTATACTATTGAGATTTGGTATGATGGATTGCAAATCCATGTCTACGCCTATGGAGACCAACCTACATAAGTTGAAGGAGGCTACAGCTAGTTCTAACTTGGTGGATCCCATGATGTACAGGCAATTGATTGGATCTTTGATGTATCTAGTCAACACTAGTCTAGATATCTGCTATGCAGTGAGTGCACTTAGTCAGTTCATGTGTGAACCGAAGCAGATACATCTTGTTGCAGTAAAACATATCCTAAGATACTTGCGTGGCACAATTGGATATGGATTGAGATATTCTTCAGGTGTGGATTTGGCGTTGCATGGCTATACTGATTCTGATTGGGTAGGGTGTGTCAGCGTCGAGAAGAGCACCTGCAGATGTTGCTTCATTTGGGGATGCTATGATTTCCTGGTGTAGCAGGAAGCAGTCATTTGTAGCATTGAGTACAGCGGAGGCAAAGTATATTGCAGCTTGTATGGCAACTCGGGAATCAGTGTGGCTTCGTAAGCTCCTTGCAGGATTGTTTGGACAATCAATGGAGCCTACTATCATTCATTGTGATAACCAGAGTTGTGTGAAGCTTTCTGTCAATCCTGTGTTTCATGACAGAACCAAGCATGTTGAGATTAAATACCATTATATCAGAGATATGGTATTGAGGAAAGCTATATAGTTTAGGTATATCAGGATTGATGAGCAGACGATAGACATTCTCACCAAGCCTCTCTCTAGGATAAGTTTGTGTACTTCGAAATAAGCTTTGTATGGTGGAGAGCCACAGCCTTAACTAAGAGTCTCAATATCAATGATCACTATTTTAGTGGAGTTCTTCTCGTGAGAGGGTTAGTGAAATCCTCAATTAATGAGTTCTTCTCTTGTGAAGTTTGAGGTGAAATCCATGATTAATGAGTTCTTCTCTATAAGGAAGTTTGAGGAGTGAAATCGCGGTTCACCCTGCAGGAAACCATGGTGGATGTCTGTGGCTGACTCCGCTGTGACATCCGCGTGAGAGGAGTGTGATGATTTTCTTGTACTTGTGTTTCACCCTCTGCGAGCCATTGTGAAAGTCATCTTTGAGAGGTGACAACATCCGCAAGTGATGAACACTATATACCATACATGGTTGTAGCCAATATGGTTGATATCATGTTGAGGTGATATCTGATATCACGATGAGGTGATATCCTTCCTTTCCACATTTGGTTGTAGCCATTGTGGTAGACATCACGATGAGGTGATATGTCTTATGCAGCTGGAAGTATTTCTCCCTAGCTGAGAGGGAGTGTTGATGTTAAGTAGCTTCGGGCTCAATTCTTCCAACCTCAAGTGAAGATATAAATTATTTATTTGTGTCAATGGCAACATTATATTGGCTGACCTTCCTTGTATCATTCTTCCTTGGCCGACCTTCATTGTAATTTATTATTATTATTTGTATTTATTTCTCCTTGATGACCAACCTAGTTTATTGAAAAGGTGCGACCTCTCTAGCAATGTATATATAGGTCACTTTCCATCATTCAAGCATCAAGCAAGTTCGATCTCCTTCTCCATTAAGTGTGAGCTCTTCAAGAAGAATAGTGTGAATTAATATAGGAGCAGATTGTGAGTTTATTCAAGTGCAGATTGAAGATCAGACTATTAGTTTGTGTTACAGCCATTGTTGATGCTGATCTTTGGCCTTGTGTGTGGCCTCATTGTAATGTAACTTGTTGCCATTGCTCATATATATAAGAGATATAATTGTTGTTGGGTTTTTCTCCCTCAAGAGGAGGGTTTTCCCAAGGTATCTACTGTGTCATTATGTCTGATTTTGAATTAATTTTCTGTGCATTACATCTGATTATAAAACTAACACATTTGAATTATCTCCATATGTGGATCTGGAAGACATAGGCCGACACTGCTAGAACATCAACAAAAAACTGGTACTACCAACTAATAAACTCTGTTTGACCATGGCAATTTCATGTTTGACCACTACTAAAGTGATCCCCAGCTTCGTTCCAGCATCTAACAACGTTTGACTATGATTGCATACCCTAGAAGTTGCTAACGAAAGCTGAATAGCAGAAAACACGGACGAGATCAAAAAATTTCTAAGTGTTGGGATGTTGGGTGCCCTCCTCGAAAAAAGGCGCCCAACTTCTCCAGTGTTAGTTGTTTTTTTGAGATTTTCAACTTTTTGCATCCTCCGTTTCACGTGAAGCTGACTACCCTTGTTCGGACGTCATTTTTCGCCAACTGGTGAATGGTAGAGACTGAAAGTCAGTCATTCTACCAAGCTTGATCATATCTAAGCAAAGTTGCATGGACACGGATACGGATACGGTATCGAATATGAATACGGCCATTTTTCAAGACCCTTAATATGGATACGGCAAGATACGGCATTTATAAAAAACATATATATATAGTCAAACAATTTTTTCTAAATTATTCGAGAATGTAACGACCCGACATCTACGTAAAAAAAAAATTCTATCTTTTATAACTTTTAACCATAGTAAACGAGTAAACAACAGCCTAACAAAAAATTTCTTTTCTTTTCGAAATAAAGTACAACATATAAATATGATTCCAAAACTTTTCCCAATTTAAATAACTTTAACTTTTCAATGAATAACAGAGTATAAGAGTATAAGAAATACATACACAGCTTTTAAAAGCTTTTGCACAAATAGAAGTAAGATGGTCCAGGTTCTTCCCTTGCAAATCTTGGTTCTTTGGTTGTCAGGTTGTGGAGGAGAAATATCACTCGGGTGCTTTTCCGCCAACCACGGACTAATAATGCGGTCCCCCGCACATTCATTTTTCAATGAATGGCCCTCCCTTCGTCGAAGAGATTGGTTGAGTGACCGATTCCGTTAACCACCTGAGCATAGTGTCGTGTCCTACATTACTAGATTCTTGTGTCTTACAATCCCAACCTAGTATATGTGTCTTGGATCACTGTGAACTGACAATGTAATCATCTTCCTAAACTAAGAGGATGTAGGTACATTACATTACTATGGCCATAGTGTTTGATTCAGTAAACGACTGATAAGTCATCTATCACTTACACTACTCAGGGCCGATTTGCCTTCGGGCTACCTTACTCTATGCGTAGGCCATGTCTTTCATTGGGTTTAATTTACCCCAGACTTCCTACTTCAAAAGGTTTACTAGAAATGAGTCTTTAAGCAAGTGTTTACTATCCTATCTCCTGTTTCCAGAATTCTTTATCCTAGGAGAGTGCTTCCTAATGTTAACCTAATAACACAAGCTAGGAATACACTTGGTATTGACATCATTTCGTTCCTATAATTTATTACATATTCTACGTATTCTCCATATACGGAGATCATACAAGTTTAGAACTTCAAACAAATGCTTAATCATTTATTACTACTAATCAAACATGATGCACAAGAAACAGTCTTTGTAACACAATGCATATAATTTCCTTTCATTGCAAATAATCAAACTGAGTCTTTTCTTTTCAGAATTCCCATTTTCTACTAAATCATTCTTAACCCATTGAATTCCTTCTATTCAAAATCCCAATTCTAATTAAATCTTCTTTAACTAAAATGAATATAACGAATTGCATTAAGCTATCTCCTGTAGCTACATTGTCATTCCCTATTCTTTCCCCATGCATAAAATGAAATCCCTTTAGACCATTATGCATTAAAAGATTATCAACAACAAATGACTACTAAAACAATTCATTATTTTCAGTTCAACACAGACAGCAAATACAAGACAGTAAAGAAAAATAACTTAAAGTTTTAAACTTTAATTCAGTAACATGCCTGTATCAACTCCTTTCCAGTAATACTCCACTAGCAATCTTCTATTGTTGATCTCAGCCAACAGTATCCTCACTCAGAAATTCTCCAAATAAAGAATATTATTGTTATCTCACAGTAATTTATAACTGAGAATACTCAGCACTCTCTGAAACACTTGAAACAGATAACTAACTCAGACTCACAATATTGGCTCTCAAAATATGCAGTGAATAAGCTCTCTAAAAACGTCAATGAAGAGAAAATCCGAAGTGCCTTTGAATGAAAGTTTGTGAAGTATTTATAGGCCGCAGTTAAAACAGTTTCCCCATTTCTGGGCATGTATATTGACAGATTTCAATGTTTACTCAGTCAAAATGTTACTTGCCATTTATCCAAACCCTTAGTCATGTTCTTCCTTGATGATTCGACTTCTATACTGCCAGCAATTCGAAGAATATTTCAACTTGCAATAAAAACGAAATCTACATCCACGTTTTTCTGCCAGGCGTAAGAATTTTCCATGATATTTTTGCTGCGTTCTAGGTCAAGTTCCAAATCGACACAGCTCAGTAGTTTGTTGCTATTTTCTGGTTTTTGAGCTTTGAAAATGTCTTCTTTTATCCCCAGCTGCGCAGGGAGCTCCGCCATTTTCACGGGTGAGTTTCTCTTTAATATTTTCATTCATTTCCTAAGTTCGATTTTTCAATTTTTCCTTTTATGAAGTTTATTCTATTTTCAAATGTATTTTGAAAAGTTTAAATATTTCATACGGCTATCTTCTAAACTTTCACAAATGCAAATGTAAAATGCGAATTTAATCCTTCCATAAAAATGCGAAATTCATTCTTTTGAATTTGAAATTTGTTTTAATAACTTCTATTTGTATATTTTATTCTTTAAACTTTGAAATGGTTTTTATTTAAATTTTAATAATTTATATTTGTATATTTTACTTATAAATGTATAATTTAAATATTAATATTTATTTGTATATAAACGTATTTATATACAAATGAATATTAATTTTAATATTAATACATTTAATTAATAAAATATACAATTATATATTATTATTTATATATTCTTTATGTATTGATATTTATATATATATAAATATATATTTAAATCTTCCAGATAATAATACTTGAATATCATTTATATCAAGGTATTAGGCGGAATGTGTACGTGTAAACATGTCTACATATACTCTATGTATATACATATGTATGCGTATATACATGTCGATACATATGTACGAGCGTACATACGTATTGATATGTCTATACATTTAGATATGTGTATACAGTGTATACATGTATTTACGTACCCATTCGACCTTTATCACATTCTTTCTATTACGTTCATTCACAGGGATTCACAGTAAAGTCAGATTAACACTCAATCACATTATATAAAGCATAAGGAAGTAAGTCATACTCCTAAGCCTATGGATGACTAACTTATCTGACCTATTCCTCTATGTACTGTTCATAATGTGTGTGTATGCTCAACTGGTTAACTTTACCGATTAAACGACCAATACCCCTCTCCCAAGTGATATTTCCCCTCTGCCAAGAGGATTGGATCTCATTCCTGCATTCACAATTATAAACTCACGGCAGTCAATTGCTCACAAAATTAGCAATACATATAAATTTCACAAAATATAAAAACATCACATATAAATCTCATTATGCACATATTTCATCATGATTAATATCAAAAGAACAACATAAGAATGGGATGATCAAAAACTCATATTGATAACAATGTGATTCACATCTTTATTTATTCATAAAATTGTCTTTACAAACACACAATCCTTATTCAACTCTAATAGCCTAATAGCTATTAGGGATGTGAGAGAAGATTGGAGATTTTAATTACTTCAGATTTTAGAAGCAATATGGACACATAATAGCTAAATATTCCAAAAAACATATATTTTTTTTGTTAGGTATAGCATGTTAAAAAACAGCTATTGCTGATTACATTTTAATAGCTATTGTTGATAGCTCTCCACAGTTAAATGACTGCCATAGAGTTTAAAACATCCTATCTCTATGTTGTTTACATTTTAACAGTTATTGTTGATTACATTTTAACAGCTATTGCTGATAACTGTCCACAGTTATATGACTGTAAAAAAACATATATTTAAATACTAAGTTACCGATTCGTTTTGGATTTGAGTGCAGTGCGAGAATCCGGTACCAGTCGGGGAAAAAAAATTGGGGTTGAGTACGGCTTGGGTATGGCAATACAAAAAACATATAAAAATCAGAAATATATACATATTTGCAGCAGTAATTAAGTTCAGAATACACCACCATATTAATAGTCTAATAACATAGCAAAAATACATCACCACTTTCATAGTCACTAAGTCAAATATTAAAATATTAGTGATTACTCGATTGTCATGATATAAAATTATAAATTAAAGTTCAAACATAAAATGTCAAACGTTTACAATCAGCCATTATTGATCATTGATCAATCTGAATCATATGGGTCATCATTATCAAACAAACTAGCATTATTAGATGCTACATTTTGCGTAGAACCACAAATAGCATTCGTGGCACTCGCACAAGCACTGCCACTAGCAGTAGCAGTAGCACCGACACTACCACTCTCACGATCAGTAGCTGCTCCAGGCTCATACTCATCATCAATATCAAGTGCAGCTAAGTGACTTGTGGAAGCATCCAAGTCAAGCTGCTCTGGCTCAATATCCCACCTCCTTGTGTCTCCTTCTTTGTAGGAACTTTGCTTGTGTGTAAGGAGGCACAAGTTTGAATGCACATACACCAAGTCCTCTGCCTTTTTTGAATGCAGCCTATTGCGTTTTATTAAGTGGATGAAGGAGTATGTGCTCCAATTCCTCTCTGAAGAAGATGAACTAGCAACCTATTAAGAGTCAAGACCAAATTAAATAGTTAAGAGTTACAAAATTTAACTAAACAAAATTATTAATTAATATAAAATTATAAATTAAAATTAAAATTACAAACTATAAAACTTACTTGGGATAAGATTTTTATTGCAATTGGTTGGATGTGCATGTATTCTTGCCCATGGAAATACCACCAACTATGACCATCTACCCTGTACTTGTCTCGAAGAGCATCAAGATTTTGAGCAACACTACCGGAGCATGCAAAAGCCATGAACTTAGCCTCACTCGATCCTTGTCATGTCCCCTTCGATTGACATCTCTCGAGACCTCACGATTAGCCTATTATCTCGACCCTAATAGTAAGGGTGATGGGATGAATGGGGAATGTAATGAGAACTTGGTTTGGCCCGGTTGTCGGTGTTCGATTGGCTACCGTTCGAGACTCTTTAGGACATCATTTGCACGGAAGTTGCTATTTTTAGCGGTATTTGGCACTGTGAGAAACACCCACGCTATTTTTAGCGGTATGAGTACGTCATGTGAGGAATCACTCTGGTTAGCCGGCTAAACGGTCGAGAATGGGATATTTTTGAGGAGATATTAATATTTAATTGATTTAATTAAATATTAATATTTAATATATTATAAAGTTATAATATTTTAATATTATAACTTAAGTCATTTGACTCGAGGCGACCATCGATTGAAGAGTCGTTTTGAAGTATATATTTTATAATTAAAAATGAGATTTTAAACTATTGAAAAATTAAAAAGAAGAGGTTGTTATTTTTTTAGTAAAAGAAAACCCCTGTGTCGAGCTTTTGAAGAATATAAGGGTTTTTTCATTGGAATTCGAGCCATCATGTTTGAAATCGAATTTTTGCTAAGTCTTCCTTCTAAGAACAGAGCCAAGGGTTCCAATTTTCAACTTGCATTGGAGAACGTGCAATCTTAGAGTGTGTGTGATTAATTTTGTGAAATACCAGCTGATTTATTGCCAGACAGAGAGATAGCTTCATTCAGAGGTTGTCACAGAGCTTCACAGTTAATTTATCTTCAGGGTTTTTGGCCGGGAATATATTCAGAAAGGGTCTATTACCTTGGGCGCCTATTTCACAAATTCTATACCAAGCTAATTGAGTCGTACTTTTAATTCATTGCTGCTGTCTCAGCCGTACCTTTCTACAACAGATCTGTACCAGCATTAAAAGGGCCGTACTTTTGTTCTTGAGAAAAGCGCTTCATCCTTTGGTCTCCAGTCTTCACCAACAGGGGCGCACTTGCATCTGGTATCAATCCGGATCATTGGACAGAGGGAGAAATGATCATTTATTGCAGCCGTACCAGTTCTATATCATTCTCAGCTTGCTGCAAATCAGGTTCTTTGATTAATATTTGTCTCATCTTGCCTGTATATTTGAGATATCTTATTGTAATTGCTATGGCAAAATTAATGCAAGCAAGGGTTATTGATTTCTGAGCTTATTTATGTTAGATCTGAGCTTATTGTATTTATTAGCAATTTTATATCAATTTCCTTTCAAAATCGCATTCTTTCTTATTCATGCAAAAAATCAAAAAAATCAAAATACACCAAAACAGTAAAAAAACACAGTTTCAGAAAACAGGGGAAACAAGGGTTTCTACAGTGGTATCAGAGCTAAATCTTGCCATCCTGAGGGTTTAGCAATCTTATGCAGCCACAAGAGTTTGGGTCTCACAGGTATTATACTCGTAGGAGAGCCTTGATTGACAGGCAACAGGGTTCGATCCGGCAGCCGGGAAACATGGCTGACAGAACAGATATTCCTAGAACAGAGATTCCTCATAACCTTAGAGATCAGGATGATGCAGAAGTTTTAGACACTCTCAGAGACTTACGAGTAGGTCAACGGCAGTCCAACGATGTGCTACAGCAGTTGATAGTGGCAATCCAGAGGTTAGGGACGTCGAGGAGACCGTCACCACGTCGTGACGAGGACAGGAGTGATGCAGGATCCCGGAGAGCACCTAGGACTGTTTCACGGACAGCAGATAGGCCCACTAGGCTTACTTTTATGAGACAGGAGCCCGATGAGGCTATTGTAGGTGAGGAGCATGAGGAGTTGTTCGCAGATACACTTATGGCAGCGAACGAGGAGTGGGAGTTAGTACCACTTGATGTCAGAGAGAGGATTTCCTTTGACAGATTTGTTACACAGAGGAGAGAACATCACAGAGGTTGACAGGATTGGAGACCTAGATATCAGAATAATGATCTGAAGCATGCTACCAATAGACTCAATCTAGCGATGTTCGATGGTAGTGGCAAGGTTACAGCTCAGGCCTGGATCAGTAAGCTAGACACTTTCCTCACATTGCGTTTGATGGCTGAGAGAGATGCTATCAGATATGCGACATTACATTTGGAGGGAGTAGCTTACGACTGGTGGCACCACGGGATGGTGACACTCTAGCATGATCGAATCACCTCATATCAGGAGTTTGTTGACAGGTTGGTGGAGCGGTTTGACAGGAAGGATCCAGAATCCTATTTTAGAGACTTGGCTCAGCTGAGACAGAGTGGCAGTTTGGAGTCTTATATTGGTGACTTTCAGAAGTTATCAGTTATGGTTCCTAATATTTCAGAGAGGCGACTTGTAGTGCTCTTCATGGAAGGGCTGACGGAACCATTGAGAGGTTGGATCAAAGCCTTTGATCCTCCTTCGTTACAGGAAGCGATGAAGAAGGCACGTAGTATGGAGTTGGCAGCACCATCCAGTAGATTCAACTCCAGAAACAATTCTTCTTTCAGGGATAATAAGGGCTTCAACAGAAATAGAGAGAAATCAGATTTTAACAAAGAAAAATCAGATTTCAAAAATGATACAAAGGGAAAATCAGCAGCAACACCTTTGGATCGAGAGGCTCTTAATGATCTACGCAGGAAGAAGCTTTGCTTCTACTGCAAAGGTCCCTATGATGCCAATCACGATTGTCCTTTGAGGCCTAAGGGCAAGGCAAATCGAGTGATGTGGGCTTACTACGAGGATTAATCCCGAAGGAATTCGAACCAGCGAGGGGGAGAGGGGATTACGAGGAGTCCGAGTCGAGAGGCTTGCCCGAGCCTAAAGTCGAGCTTGGTCCGGGGAGGCACGTCTATACAACGTGTGAGGAGGTTCATTCAGACTTCGTGGAGTTTTGGCAGGACAGAGGGTCATTACCCTTCTTGATACAGGAGCCACCCACAATTTTATCGATGCTAGATTTGTGGAGAAGCGCGGACTCATCACTGAGGAGTTTGAAGGCATTAGGGTTAAGGTGGCAGACGGTTACACTCTCAGGTGTGAACGTATGATTAAGGATCTCCCCTTGCGCTTGAACAACTATGAGTTCAAGGCTGATTATTACGTGGTGAACATGGGGGATATTGACTTAGTCTTGGGTATGAAGTGGCTTCATTAACTTGAGGAAGTCACTCTTCGTCTCAAGGACATGGAGATTCGTTTTGATGTGGATGGGAAGACACATATTCTCAAGGCAATTCGAGACAGCAACATCAAAACTATTTCTTTTCGTCGGATGGAGAGACTCATGCGACATGACATGGTAGAGTGGGCTGCCGAGTGCACATTGGCACCTATACAGGAGGGACAGTAGAAGACTGAGTATCATCCTGACATACAGCAGTTGAGAGTCAAGCATGAGAAGGTATTCAGTGATATTCCACCAGGGAGACCTCCAGACAGGGGCATTGAGCACATTATAGAGCTTGAGGAGGCTAAGCCCGTTGGGAATTACTCCTTATAGACATCCCAAGCGGTTGAAAGATGAAATCGAGAAAATGATCAAGGAGTTGCTTGCTATGGGTCACATTTGACCTAGCAAATCACCATTCGCTTCTTTAGTTGTTCTGGTGAAGAAGAAGGATGGCACCCTACGCATGTGCATAGACTACAGAGTCCTGAATAAGAGGACTATCAAAAATAGGTATCCAATACCTCGTATCGATGAGCTTATTGATGAGCTCCATGGTGCATGCTACTTCACGAAGATAGACTTAAGGTCAGGATATCATCAGATTAGGGTTCGTGAGCAGGACATTGAGAATACTGCATTCCGTTGTCATTGTGGGCACTTTGAGGTTTATTAGCGATGCCATTCGAGACTCACTAATAAGCCAGCAACATTTGATCCACCATGAGCGAGTCTTCCATTCCTTTGCTAAGGAGATTTGTACTTGTCTTCTTTGATGACATTTTTATTTACAGCAGGACTTGGCAGGAGCATTTGGCTCAACTTGAGACGGTACTCAGTATTTTGGAGAGGGAATCCTTGTACGCCAAGGAGTCCAAATGTGATTTGGGGATGACCGAGTTGCTCTACTTAGGTCATATCATCAGTGCAGACGGAGTGCGGATGGATCCTGAGAAGATCCGCGCTATTATAGACTAGCCTACTCCGGCGAACCTTGCACAGCTGTGGGGATTTCTTGGGTTGTGTGGGTTTTACCACAGATTCGTGAATGGTTATTCACGACATGCAGCACCTATGACGGACTTGTTGAAAAAGGGTGCATTCTGTTGGACTCCTGAGGCATAGGAGTGTTTTGTGAGGTTTAAGGAGTTGATGACTACGTGCCCAGTGTTGGCACTACCAGATTTTTCGAAGCCTTTTGAGCTTCAGTGCGATGCTTCTGGCGAGGGCATTGGTGCGGTGCTTATGCAAGACAAGCACCCTATTGTGTATGAGAGCCGTAAACTCAGAGGGCCAGAGAGGCTCTACAGTATTTATGATAAGGAGATGCTCGCTATAATGCATGCCTTGGCAAAATTTAGGCAATATCTTGTGGGCAGTAAATTCTGCATTAAAACTGACCACAACAGTTTGAGACACTTCCTAGGGCAGCGAGATCTCAATGATCGTCAGCAGAAGTGGGTAAGTAAGTGCGAGGCATATGGTGATCTCTTATATCAAAGGTACCCAGAATGTAGTAGCTGATGCTCTTTCACGCACCATATTTGAGCTCTATGGTCCATATTACGGAGGGTTGGAGGCATATGATTGTGGTAGAGTATGCCAAGGATACTTGGGCTTCCAGCATTGTTGAG